>CAWUFW010006189.1:0-285000 GCA_963921515.1 Calotriton arnoldi
CTCTTGCCTCTTTCTGAACCCCTCTGTTGCTTCTTTCAGCATCCCTCTCGCCTCTTTCTGTACCCCTTTTCCCTCTTTCTGCACCTCTCTTGGCTCTTTCTGTACCTTTCTTGCCTCTTTTTGCAGTTCTCTTGCCTCTTTCTGCACCTCTGTCGCTTCCTCCTGCACATCTCTTGCCTCTTTTTGCACCTCTGTTGGTTCTTTCTGCACTTCTTTTGCTTATTTCTACACCTCTCTTGCTTCATTCTACACCTCTCTTGTTTCTTTCTGCACCCCTCTTGCCTCTTTCCTCACCACTCTTACCTCTTTCTGCACCTCTCTTGCCTGTTTCTGCAGTTCTGTTGACTGTTTCTGCATCTCTGCTGCTTCTTTCTGCACTTCTATTGCCTCTTTCTGCACCCCTCTTGCCTCTTTTGCACCGCTGTTGCTTCTCTCTGCATACCTCTCGCCTCTTTCTGTACCTGTGTTCATTCTTTCTGTACTTCTCTTGCTTCTTTCTGTACCTCTCTTGCTTCGTTCTGCCACCCCTCTTCCCTCTTTCTGCATCTCTCTTGTCACTTTCTGCACCCCTGTTTCCTCTTTTTGCACTTCTCTTGCATGTTTTTGCACCTCTCTTGCCTCTTTCTGCAGTTATCTTGCCTCTTTCCGCACCTCTGTTGCTTCTTTCTGCACTTCTCTTGCTTCTTTCTGCACCTCTCTTGCCTTTCTCTGGCCCCTCTCCCCTCTTTCTGCACCTCTCCTGCCTCTTTCTGTACCTCTCTTGCCTCTTTCTGCACTTCTTTTTCCTTTTTCTGCACCTCTGTTGTTTCTTTCTGCACGTCTCTTTCTTCTTTCTGCACCTCTTTTGCTTCTTTCTGTACCCCTCTTGCCTCTTTCTGCACCCGCGTTTCTTCTTTCTGCACCTCTCTTGTCTCTTTGTGCACCTCTCTTGCCTCTTTCTGCACTTCTGTTGTCTCTTTCTGCATCTCTGTTGCTTCTTTCTGCACTTCTCTTGCTTCTTTCTTCACCTCTCTTGCTTATTTCTGCAACCCACTTGTCTCTTTCTGCACCCCTCTTCCCTCTATCTGAACCTCTCTTGCTTCTTTCTGCAACTCTCTTGCCTCTTTCTGCACTTTTCTTGCCTCTTTCTGCACCTATGTTGCTTCTTTCTGCAACTGCTTCTTTCTGAACCTCTCCTGCTACTTTCTGCACCCCTCTTGACTCTAGCTGCACCCCTCTTCCCTGTTTCTGCACCTCTCTTGCCTCTTTATGCACCTCTATTGCCTCTTTCAGCAGTTCTCTTATCTCTTTCTGTACCTCTGTTACTTCTTTGTGCACTTCTCTTGCCTCTTTCTGCAACTCTGTTAACTCTTTCTGCACCTCACTTGTTTCTTTCTGCACCACTTTTGCCTCTTTATGCACCCTTCTTCCCTCTTTGTGCACGTCTCTTGCCTCTTTCTGCACCCCTGTTCCCTCTTTCTGCACCTCTCCTGCCTGTTTCTGCACCCCTATTGCCTGTTTCTGTACCCCTCTTCTGTCTTTCTGCACCTCCATTGCCTGTGTCTGCCCCTCTCTTGCCTCTTACTGCACTTCTCTTGCCTGTTTCTGCACCTGTCTTGCCTCTTTCTGCACCTGTCTTGCCTCTTTCTGCACCTCACTTGCCTGTTGCTGTACCTCTCTTGCTTCTTTTTGCACCTCTCTTGCTTTTACCTGTACCTCTCTTATTTCTTTCATCCCTTTGCTATCTTCTTTCTTTACCTCTCTTGCTTCTTTCTGGACTTCTTTTGGTTCTTTTTGCACCTTTCTTACTCTTTCTCCATTTCTCTTGCCACTTTCTGCTTTTCTCTTACATGTTTCTGCATCTTTCTTCCTCTTTCTGCACTTATATTGCCTCTTTCTGCACTTCTCTTGCTTCTTTCGGCGCCTTTGTTCCTCTTTCTGCATATGTCTTAGCTTTGTAGGCATAGTTAGAAATTAGCATTTAAAAACCCTTAGAAATTCACTGAAAAAAACAGAGGTTTCAGGGACTTTATAGTCAGAAATTAGCATTTAAAAAACCTTCGAGGTTCACTAAAAAAAACCAGAGGTTTCAGCGACGTTATAGTTAGGAATTTGCATTTAAAAAAACCTTAGAAATTCATAGAAAAAACCAAAAGGTTACAGGAACGTTATAGTTAGGGTGACATTTCACTCCCACAAAAACAGAAAAATTCAGCTCGTGCCCCCGCAATGCACTGCTGATGATGTCACATATTACATCACTCATGGCATGGTCAGTGACATCACTCATGGCATCACTGATAACATCTCAAATAACTTCACTGATGACATCACTGGTGACATCATCCACATAATCTCTGATGTGCCTACTCACACCCCAATATAACCTATCATACACCCACTCCAAATTTCAGACTACCATTCATGAAACCATTGACACACCAATACCAGCACGTAAATACCCACTCTTTGATTGATAGGTCTATATACACATACACTCACTCACCCATACAGGCACTCGTACAGCCAGTCACTCGCCAATACAGCCACTGAGATATCCACTCATACACCCATACAGCCACTCACACACCTAAACAATCAATAACACAGCCACTTACTCACTCATACCGAAACACACACACACTCCTTACTCATACAGATACTAAAAAATACTTACTCTCCATACAGTCACTTACACAAGCACACACTCACGGATGTATGACGATATCACACATGCATTACATCGCATGCCATTAGATCGCGGTTTTAACAACGCAAGTCGTTACAACGACTTGCGTTGGAGGGCGCTGGACTTAGGAGTAGTTTAATTTACTATTCCAACTCCAGTCTACGTACAGTAGGGAAGGTGTTGGATAGTAAATTAAACTACTCCTGTCCTATAGCACCCTCCAGTGCAAGTCGTTGTAAAAACCTCGATCTAATGGCATGCGATGTAATGCATGCGTTCTAAAGGTTGTTTCCCCACACTCACCCATACAGTCACTCTCACAATCACACAATCACACATACAGTCACTTATATACTCCAACACTCACATATACTGCCTTTCACATAAGCAGTTACTCACCCATATACCACTGAGACATCCATTCACTCACCGACACAGCCATACGCACACTCACCCGCCAATACAGTCCCTCACAGATGCATTCATGATCCCATACAGCCAGGGATTCACCCACTCATATATCCATGTAGGGAGTCACACACCCCCTCAACCACCCACACAGACACAGGCACCCATGCAGGTACTCAGACAACTAATAAATAACCCATATAGACACTTATGTATCTATTTATCAACCCATGCAGCCACTTACACAGCAACTGACAAACTGATACAGACATTCAAACAGATTAGTCACTCACCCCTACATTCACTAAGATATGTGTCACGTACGCACTAAATCATCCATACAGACACTCATACACCCACTCATTCTTCAATACACCTTGACACACACACACACACATATATATATATATATATATATATATATATATATATTTATATATATAATCAAGTTCGTTGTGGCGATCGAAACGCGTCTGGGGCGGACACTCGTCTGTTTCATGTGGTGATTCTATAAATAAATAACTTATGCAACTTTGAACCTACGTCCTTGATCTTTGGAGTGCTTTGCTGGTCCGTACCTGCTGTGTTTCCCTCTCGCTGTAGAAGGAAGGACAGGAATTTGCTTTGATATATATATATATATATATATATATATATATATATATATATATATATATATATATATATATATATATATATATATATATATATCCAACATCACAAGGTTGCCCCCAAGGAAGAGCCTCGACAGGTAGGTGATTTTCCCAATTTATTCGTGAAGGCTGCAGTCCGGAATGGCAAAGACCGACATCAATGTTCTCAGCTGCCAGAGGCGTTTCGAGTATTTTCAACTCTTAATCATTGGTTTTTCTTCGTGACGAGAGACGGAAGTGTGCAACCAGTAAATATAACGCCCCAGTGGGTGTGGTCAATTGTAGAGCCTTATGGTATTCGTAGTCACACATTAGTATAGCTCAAGTGAGTCCATCTTCAAGTTACGGTAATTAAAATTAATAACAACCACAGTGGGGAGATGAACAGTCTTGCTAAAAACAGGCTGCTTGCTTCTGCCTCCATGACAGGACTACCTCCCATATGTAGAAAACACCGGGTGGCGTCTCCATGGGACCGCACTGGCGGAGGGGCTCTTCCGCGCTGGGCCAGCCGCTAAAATCCAACATCACAAGGTTTCCCCCAAGGAAGAGCCTCGACAGGTAGGTGATTTTCCCAATTTATTCGTGAAGGCTGCAGTCCGGAATGGCAAAGACCGACATCAATGTTCTCAGCTGCCAGACGCGTTTAGAGTATTTTCAACTCTTAATCATTGGCTTTTCTTCGTGACGAGAGACGGAAGTGTGCAACCAGTAAATATACCGCCCCAGTGAGTGTGGTCAATTGCATCGGTGAACTGCTTAGGGCAAGGAGAAACTGCAGTACCCAAGAGGGCTTTCAAGCAGAACAAGAAACCATGATTAGCAGATTCAAAGAGAGGGGATACCCCAAATGGGTGCTCGAGAGAGCAAAAGACAAGGTCATCAGAATCCCTAGAGAACAGACCCTGGAAGAAAACATGAATGTAAAAGATGACAACCAACCAAGAGTGATTTTAACATACAATTCAGAATCGAAAAAGATTTCCAAAATCTTAAACCAAAATTGGAATATCTTAGAATGTGAACCCACTCTGGCTAATAAATTACCTAGACGCCCTCAAATAACATACAGGAAGGGTAGAAATCTTAAGGATATTCTAATGAAAGGAGACATAACCAACAAACATATAAACACACACCTGAACTTAAAAGGATTCTTTCCCTGCGGACACTGTAGGGCATGCCGCAATAGCCACATGTGTAAAAAATATCAAACACCTACATCTGAGAAAACCATAGATCAGTTCCTTACATGTGGCTCAAACTACGTCATATACATTATGGAGTGCCCTTGTAAACTATGATACGTGGGCAGTACAACCTTGGCAGCCAAAAAAAGAGTGATGGAACACATGAGGGCGATAAATAACAAAGACCCGCACTATCCAGTAGCGAGACACTTTTCTGAGTACCACCTTTCGAATAGCTCGCTACTCAAATACTTTGCAATTGAGAAAATTGAGAACAACAGAAGAGGGGGCAATAGGGAGCTGCAGTTAAGACAACGAGAATCATGGCATATCATAAATCTCCAAACCAAATCCCCGGGGGGACATAACCTGGACGAGGAACTGAGTGTACATTTACATGAACACTAATTATCCTGAGTGTAGCTAGTGCGGATCTGTAATATCTAGAGATGAAACGATATGTGCATAGATATGTTTACGGATAGATGTTTGCAAAAACAAAATCTGTGTGCTAAATGTACGTGAAAAAAGCTTTTAATCAGAACCATAATAGTAATGTATGGCTTTTCTTTCTCTCTGTTTTAATTCTAGGAGGAAAGGAAGGGGCCCACTCCGGTGTGGACTCGCGACTCTCCCCTACCCTTTTCTTCATCGACAACTGATACAAGATGTACCCGTAAATTACTACAGATAAGAGAACCTTTTGTTCCTAATATTACATTATGTGTTCTTCTGTGTATAAGGTTTTATGTAGAAGTGTATTATGAGGTGATAGAATAGCACTTAAGTAGATGTTTATATTCATTTCACATTGATTTTTTTTGTTTGACTGATTCACAATTGGGGACAATTTAGAAATAACAGATAAACGGACGTGATTTGTTAGATTGCCACGGGGCCCCCTTTTTCTCATTCAATATACGGCACTATGTCGAAAGCATAATATTATGCGGCCTTGATTATCCACAACAGTATAGGACAACAATAAAATTTTATTTGGTAAATTTGGCACTATGTTGATAACATATTTTGAGAAATACTGGGGAAAGGTGATCATAGATTAACCTAAAACCATAGCAATCATGCAATGTCAGTAGTGGTTATTGAAAAATGTACAATATGCATAATGTCGAATGAGGGCATATACACAGATGGGGAGACTTCCAAAATGACCACCATACAATGTATAGCACAGGATTACCTTAACAAATTTATTTTTCTTGCCCGATTTATCATATATCGAACATTATACAATAATCAAGATGCTATGGTCCGTGAACGGAATGTTTAACATTGTTTAATAGGCAAATGTAACTGGTATCTATGATTTTCAGTGGATGCAAAAATATTCCAATATGGCTGCCATGGCAGAGCAGCATATGCAAAAGAAACAATTGATGGACGGAATGCTGGACAATGCAAACATTCACCCCCCGTCACAAGGATCTGGGTTTAATCCATCATTCTTTTGCTCACCACACCACCCCAGTTTGGACCCAGCCATATGCAAATCAGTCTTGACCCTGTTCCTTGTGGGAACAGTCCAGCCCGAACTGCCAAGCCAGGTCCTCCCTGGACCGGAAACAAGCATCCTGTGACCGGTTTCAGGGCATCACCCTTCTTCAGCCAGGCTAGCTTGAATCCAGTGGTGTGGTGAGCACGGGACCCACGTCTGGGCATACCCTTCCCACTTAGGGCAACATATGCAAAAGAAACAATTGATGGACGGAATGCTGGACAATGCAAACATTCACCCCCAGTCACAAGGATCTGGGTTTAATCCATCATTCTTTTGCTCACCACACCACCCCAGTTTGGACCCAGCCATATGCAAATCAGTCTTGACCCTGTTCCTTGTGGGAACAGTCCAGCCCGAACTGCCAAGCCAGGTCCTCCCTGGACCGGAAACAAGCATCCTGGGACCGGTTTCAGGGCATCACCCTTCTTCAGCCAGGCTAGCTTGAATCCAGTGGTGTGGTGAGCACGGGACCCACGTCTGGGCATACCCTTCCCACTTAGGGCAACATATGCAAAAGAAACAATTGATGGACGGAATGCTGGACAATGCAAACATTCACCCCCAGTCACAAGGATCTGGGTTTAATCCATCATTCTTTTGCTCACCACACCACCCCAGTTTGGACCCAGCCATATGCAAATCAGTCTTGACCCTGTTCCTTGTGGGAACAGTCCAGCCCGAACTGCCAAGCCAGGTCCTCCCTGGACCGGAAACAAGCATCCTGGGACCGGTTTCAGGGCATCACCCTTCTTCAGCCAGGCTAGCTTGAATCCAGTGGTGTGGTGAGCACGGGACCCACGTCTGGGCATACCCTTCCCACTTAGGGCAACATATGCAAAAGAAACAATTGATGGACGGAATGCTGGACAATGCAAACATTCACCCCCAGTCACAAGGATCTGGGTTTAATCCATCATTCTTTTGCTCACCACGCCACCCCAGTTTGGACCCAGCCATATGCAAATCAGTCTTGACCCTGTTCCTTGTGGGAACAGTCCAGCCCGAACTGCCAAGCCAGGTCCTCCCTGGACCGGAAACAAGCATCCTGGGACCGGTTTCAGGGCATCACCCTTCTTCAGCCAGGCTAGCTTGAATCCAGTGGTGTGGTGAGCACGGGACCCACGTCTGGGCATACCCTTCCCACTTAGGGCAACATATGCAAAAGAAACAATTGATGGACGGAATGCTGGACAATGCAAACATTCACCCCCAGTCACAAGGATCTGGGTTTAATCCATCATTCTTTTGCTCACCACACCACCCCAGTTTGGACCCAGCCATATGCAAATCAGTCTTGACCCTGTTCCTTGTGGGAACAGTCCAGCCCGAACTGCCAAGCCAGGTCCTCCCTGGACCGGAAACAAGCATCCTGGGACCGGTTTCAGGGCATCACCCTTCTGGCAGAGCAGAGCAAAGGACTGCCTGTATTAAGTCTGTTTTCTTTTATGTATTACACATTTTATATGCATACATGTCCCACGACTCAGTGTGTGAGCAAGCCTGCTGTGACAGGCGAAATGCGTTAACTAAGAATTAAACAACTGGTGGTGGAAAAAACCTCTTTGTGATCGTTATAATTACATTTTGGATGAAAAGTGAAAGCCGGCGCGCTCCGCCGGTATAACAACGATCTACCTGCCAAGGGCGAGGGGAGACAGAAGGAGCAACTCGTTGTGGAATTAAATAGAGTCTCCCGTGGCTGGCGGATACTGATGCACAGAATTACAGCCCTGGAAGGTTAAGTGATCTCGAAGGAAGGAACCCGAAGCGGGAAACATCGGAAATAAGCAGAAGATTCGAGTGACAACGAGGGTGCAACCGGAGGTGAGTGCTCGTATCGAGCTGTGGGACGATCGGGGTAGGGGAAGGAGATGAGTCGGAGGACGCGTGTCGTTTCCTCCGCCACGTTTCCGACTGCGGCTAGGATTGGGCTACTCTAAGGGAAAATTATCGGCACCCTCACAACGCGAGGATAAATTGCTAGTAAAAGAAGCAATTGAATTATTTGAAATACATTAAAACCGACATGCCGGCACTCTCGCGGTGCTAGGATTAACTCTGTGAATAGCAGCAAATAAACAATCTTGAACTTTACTTACATAGACACATTCGGGTGAAGACAACCGGCATTGTTACTAAGTAAGAACAGCGCTAGCGCCCTATAACTTTACAGTTTGCTGCCGATTCTGACTTTTGCTTTGGATTCTAGTCTTACACAAGCGCTGCCAGCATTGAAAACTTTAATCCTAGGGGCATATCACTTGATCAAGCATCACTTTAACCGCCAAAACCATAGAGGAAACTATTGTGAGATCGTGCCGCTTATATATTTTTTCAGGCACGCACAGTGCACTGTCTGCAGCAGGAATCTCTACATTTATAAGAGATAAAAAGAACTTGTTTTTACCACTTACCGTTAATTTCAGTCCAACACTTTATTTTTTACCTTTTTGTTTTTGCAACTTTATCACTAACTATATACACTATCTGCTCTAAATACACCATAACCAGACATCCAATAACCTATGGATGAAGATGCTGAAAGAAGGGCGGCTGCCCTGAGCCTTTTCTTAAGAGCACCTAACAAAAGTCAAAATAGCAGTAAATAAGTCATCTCCAAAGATACCTCACTGCAAGACAAGTTAAGAAGATACAAAAATTGAGAAAATCCGAAACATCAAAGTGGTGGGAATCCATATCACTAGAAGACTATGTTGAAAAAGAAATGGTACCACGTGGCCTCCGCATCTACACAACACCCTCCTATGAATCCCCAAATCCGAAAATGCTACAAGAATGGGCAGAAAACTCAGCCCAGAGCTCAAAACGGATGCTTATGATCCTAATCAAGTATGCTTGGGAGGATAGGGACGGAATATTAAAAGAACTAAAAGCACTGGAAGAGGAACTGCAAAAACATAAAGAACAAGAAGTCATAAACAAATTCATGACAGACTTGAAAATAAAACTAAAAAGAAATGAGGAGGATATAAAAGCACGCAAGCAACGCAAACTACATCGCGATTGCTGCGACTACGAAAGTGGTAGGATTCTGACATATAGTCATAAATATGACCATCTATACGAGAAATTGGCACAAGGAATAACCATAGACGAAGTTTCTGGAATACAAAGTGCAACAGAATCAATCACTAGTAGCGATATAGAAGGAGATGTAACAGAAACAAGGAGCACACCTTCGGATGGTAACACAGGAGGTAAACCCCAAACAAATTTTTTAGAGGGATATCGCCTCATGCGAACAGGGAGGCAAATTCCGAGGACAGTGCAACTACCGAAAACGAGAGGGAGAGGCCGGGGACAACAGAGAAGGGGAAGAGGAAGAAACATGGAAGGAACTGGTGAAGAAGACAGCGAATCAGACAGAGGATCAGGAAGAGGACGAGGACGTGGAAAGGGACCAATGGGAACCAAGGCAACTGGTCCAAGAAAACAACAATAATGGAAGACAAAATGGTAAATAAAACGATCATTAATTTATCGCATAGACCGCTGAGCATGGAGGAGAAAAGAACACTCTGCTTACGACTTTCCTTTTGTCCCACCAATAACTTCAATTATCCTGAAACTCGGATAGACCTTTACAAATTTGTCAGAAAATTAAAATTTAAAAAATGGCACAGCAACAAATGGATGAGACCACCAGATCCAATGGTGAGTATCAATATACAATCCAACAATGAAGAGACCAATACCTTCATCAACATAGGAGATTACAAAACTCTAGTAACCTTGCAAGACCTGTATGATGACATAAATGGTGAAACTAGCATAGAGAGCCTAGGAATAATCACTGACCTTCCTGCCCGATCTGGTTTTAAACCTAAATCAATTTTTTATCCCAATCTACCCCATGATAATATAGACGCTTTTCATGAGACAGTGATGAAAGATCTCATGTGCTTTTGACAGAAACAGAAAAGAAACAAAAATGGAATACTTCTGGTAACTTTTCAAAAAAACAATGGGAAACAGTGAAATTGTTGGCAGAAGATGAAACTATGGTGATTCGACCTGCGGACAAAGGTGGCAACATCGTCCTGTGGGATCGAAACATGTACATAGAAGAAGCACACAAGCAATTGAGAGATCCTAAGTTCTATGTAAAAACGGACATGGGTGAATATAATGAAAGCATTATAACAATATGGAACATGTTGACAACATGGAAAGATCAAGGAATTCTCCAATGGGAAGAATACTGCTATCTCAAAAAGATTACCCAAAACTTCCCAGCTTTTATCTCCTGCCTAAAATCCACAAGAATGCCACTAGACCACCAGGGAGACCCATTGCATCATCTATAGGATCTGTATCTGAACATGTATCAAAATATGTGGACCACTTCCTTCGGGAATATGTGATGACTTTACCATCTTACACTAAAGATACTAAAGATTTCTTGAGCAAAATAAATGATGTGATGTGGGAGGAAGACTTCCATTTAATAACTATGGATGTAAACTCACTGTATTCCATAATAGATCACAACCTAGGGATACAATGTTGCAACCATTTCTTGAAAAGAAGAAAAATATGTTACATGGAACACACTAGAATGTTATTAGAGATGATAAAATTGTGTTTGTCTAATAATATTTTCTTATTTAATGGAACCATGTTCAGGCAAGTCCTCGGTACTGCGATGGGGACTTGCTTTGCCCCGAGTTTCGCTAATCTGTTTCTCGGGGTATGGGAGGAAGAAGTCCAGAGAGAAATGACTAACATTGAAATTGATGGAAAGATCATTAAATGGCTACGCTATATCGATGATCTTTTCATTATATGGAAAGGCAGTGAAGAGGCAGCTAGAAAACTTATCTGCAAACTTAATGAGAACAGCTACAACTTACAATTGACATATACCATCAGCAAGGTATCCATAGAATTCCTGGATGTGGTGGTAGAAGTGAAAGATAATCGAATCTGCACTAAACTACACAGAAAAGATACTGCAGGTAACAGGCTTCTCCATGCCTTAAGCAGTCACCCTGAGACTCTCAAGTGGAGCATACCCTTCGGTGAACTGCTTAGGGCAAGGAGAAACTGCAGTACCCAAGAGGGCTTTCTAGCAGAACAAGAAACCATGATTAGCAGATTCAAAGAGAGAGGATACCCCAAATGGGTGCTCGAGAGAGCAAAAGACAAGGTCAGCAGAATCCCTAGAGAACAGACCCTAGAAGAAAACATGAATGTAAAAGATGACAACCAACCAAGAGTGATTTTAACATACAATTCAGAATCGAAAAACATTTCCAAAATCTTAAACCAAAATTGGAATATCTTAGAATGTGAACCCACTCTGGCTAATAAATTGCCTAGATGCCCTCAAATAACATACAGTATGGGGAGACATCTTAAGGATATTCTAATGAAAGGAGACATAACCAACAAACATATAAACACACACCTGAACTTAAAAGGATTCTTTCCCTGCGGACACTGTAGGGCATGCCACAATAGCCACATGTGTAAAAAATATCAAACACCTACATCTGAGAAAACCATAGATCAGTTTCTTACATGTGGCTCAAACTACGTCATATATATTCTGGAGTTCCCGTGTAAACTACGATACATGGGCAGTACAACCTTGGCAGCCAAAAAAAGAGTGATGGAACACATGAGGGCGATAAATAACAAAGACCCGCACTATCCAGTAGCGAGACACTTTTCTGAGTACCACCTTTCAAATAGCTCGCTACTCAAATACTTTGCAATTGAGCAAATTGAGTACAACAGAAGAGGGGGCAATAGGGAGCTGCAGTTAAGACAACGAGAATCATGGCATATCATAAATCTCCAAACCAAATTCCCGGGGGGACATAACCTGGACGAGGAACTGAGTGTACATTTACATGAACACTAATTATCCTGAGTGTAGCTAGTGCGGATCTGTAATATCTAGAGATGAAACGATATGTGCATAGATATGTTTACGGATAGATGTTTGCAAAAACAAAATCTGTGTGCTAAATGTACGTGAAAAAAGCTTTTAATCAGAACCATAACAGTAATGTATGGCTTTTCTTTCTCTCTGTTTTAATTCTAGGAGGAAAGGAAGGGGCCGACCCCGGTGTGGACTCGCGACTCTCCCCTACCCTTTTCTTCATCGACATGTGATACAAGATGTACCCGTAAATTACTACAGATAAGAGAACCTTTTGTTCCTAATATTACATTATGTGTTCTTCTGTGTATACGGTTTTATGTAGAAGTGTATTATGAGGTGATAGAAAAGCACTTAAGTAGATGTTTATATTCATTTCACATTGATTTTTTCTAAGTTTGACTGATTCACAATTGGGGACAATTTACAAATATCAGATAAACGGACGTGATTTGTTACATTGCCACGGGGCCCCCTTTTTCTCATTCAATATACGGCACTATGTCGAAACAGGATAGGACAACAATGACATTTTATTTGGTAAATTTGGCACTATGTCGATAACATATTTTGAGAAATACTGGGGAAAGGTGATCATGGATTAACCTAAAACCATAGCAATAATGCAATGTCAGTAGTGGTTATTGAAAAATGTACAATATGCATAATGTCGAATGAGGGCATATACACAGATGGGGAGCCTTCCAAAACGGCCACCATACAATGTATAGCACAGGATTACCTTAACAAATTTCTTTTTCTTGCCCGATTTATCATATATCGAACATTATACAATAATCAAGATGCTATGATCCGTGAACGGAATGTTTAACATTGTTTAAGAGGCAAATGTAACTGGTATCTATGATTTTCAATGGATGCAAAAATATTCCAATATGGCTGCCATGGCAGAGCAGAGCAAAGGACTGCCTGTATTAAGTCCGTTTTCTTTTATGTATTACACATTATATATGCATACATGTGCCACGACTCATTGTGTGAGCAAGCCTGCAGTGACAGGCGAAACGCGTTAACTGAGAATTAAACAACTGGTGGTGGAAAAAACCTCTTTGTGATCATTATAGTTACATTTTGGATGAAAAAAAAAAATATATATATATATATATCCTCCAAACAATGCCCCTGCATTAAAGACGCACTCCTCCAGATGGTAAGTACAACTTTTATTCACCAGGGAACAGGGTTACAGCTCCGCGATTTTGTCCATAGCCTGACGCGTTTCAGTGCATTCATGCACTTTCTTCAGAGGCAATCTTTAAAAGCACATCAATTTTCAGGCTCACCACAAGTCCCCAGTGCATTGCCTCCATTTATGTGGGCCTCCGGTGTACCGTTTTTTTTCTCAATTACAAAGCATGCCGGGACTTGCAGTGAAATTCAAGCCTCATTCAAACCTCCGATAGTTCTGTGCAATTAAAAGAAATTACATGGACCATTTACAGCCCTTCAATCGGCTTCCAGGGCTGTAAACCTGTTCCGTTTATGTGGAACCAACTGCGCCGTCCATGCATATATATATATATATATTGCCTACTGGCAGTTGCCAGTGGGTAGTTATAGTTAGTCGCTTGATTCTATTCAAAAAGCGTTCTTTTGCCAATATCTTTGGCGCCATTTGACGAATCTTCGCGAAAGTTTCAAAACTAATGGTTCACTCAGGTCAGCTCCTGTCTTTGAAGTTTCGGGGTGATTCGTCAAGTGGGGGCCGAGGAAAAGGGGGTCCCAAAACGCATTTTCCCCATGTTTTTTTCCATAGGAATTTAGAAACAAGCTACAGCCTGAACTGCTGAACGGAATTACACCAAATTTGGCAAAAAGGTAGCTCTTGGCTCACGAAGCGCCCTTATTATAAATGGTGTAAATCCGTTCAGTAGTTGCTGAGAAATTCAAAGAATAAAAATATCGATATCTGAGCACCGAGGAGGGTTCGTGAACCCTCCCGAACACGAGCTTCATTCTGATTGGCTGCTAACACTCCAAACCAGTAAGTGTTGGCAATAATTATGGTGTGGGGGCCTGTGGGGGCCCCCACAGCCCCAAAGACCACCACCTCCCTGGGTTTTTAAAAATAAAATGCATGGGGGGCTTCTGCCCCCCCCCACGCTGCCCCAGCGACTGCCACCTCCCCGGGGCTTTGCTTTAATGGGGGTGGGGAGCCTCACAGGTCCCCCAAGCCCCGGGGACCGCCACCTCCCCGGGTCTCCTATTAATTTACAGGAGTGTGGGGGGGCTCCTGCCCCTCCCCACACTGCCCCGGGGACCACCACCTCCCCAGTGCACAAATTATGTTAATATGGGGTTTGTTATGGAGCCCCGGGGACCACCACCTCCATGGGGCTATGTCAATGTTGGGAAGGGGGCCACACAGCCCCCCTCCTGGAGTTCTCAATGGCCCTGGGAACTGCCACCCCCCAGGGCCGGCTCCTGCAATGTCCCGGGGTGCCCACCCCTGGGACATTGCCATTTGCTATGGCAGGGCGGGAGCATGGCTCCCGCCCTGCCATAGCAAACACTGCTTAATTGCTTTTGGACAAGGGGAGCTGCATGGGGCTCCCCCCACGGTCCCCATCAAAGAGGCCAGGCCCCGGGGGATGAGGTCTCTGGGGCTAGAAGTGGCCCAGGAGAGGGGGCATATCGCCCCCATCCCTTAATTTTGTAAAGTAAAAAAAGAGGTAATGCCCCGGGGGATGGGGTCCCCAGGGCGAATACCGAATAATGGAAGTGGGGCGTTTTTTTTCTTCTATTTTGGAGTCACATCCCCAACGCGGCTCTCAGCGCGGCCCCCCGTGTAACGTCGCGTTGGATTCGCAAATCCACCTGAAATAAATAATTTTGTAGTATATAATTTTGAAGGTAGTGTTGTATTTGTGAAGTTGTTTAAAAGAGGTAGTGTGATTGAAGTTAATGATAAGATTAAAATTGATAGTTAGTAAAATATATAAAATTAAATTTTAATAGTTAAACTTGAAAAGTGTATTGTGTTGTAGTACATTGAATTCATGCTTTTGCAAATTCACGTTGGGTTCGCGAATCCACAAAATAAAAAAAAAATACATATGTCAAAACATTTTTTAGATTCACTGTTGTGTTATAGGGTGGCTCTAAAAAGAGCCCCTGTGTTCATGATGAGTTTGTTGTAGCTACATGTAAGTGCGGATGCACAGCTTTAGGTGGTTGAGAAAGACTCTGTTTCCTTGATCTGTGAAGTGTATTCCATCACTTCTGTAGCTGTCATCCATATCAAAACGTATATTGTTGTTATATATGGAGCCCATCCTATGGTCTCTGAGGTAAGCAGAAACAGCTTTATTGACATTCTTCCTAGCTTTCTCAATCTGTGAACAGAATTGATTAGACCACTTCCATTTCTGTCTTTGGCATATATTGGAGAATACAAAGACAGTTTGAGGGAAAAGCAACATCAATTGTGCAAAGGTGTCCTTCATTAGCATTTCCAGACCTACCCCAGTCAATGTGCCTAGGTCATTGCCACCACAGAGCACAATCAAGAGGTCAGGATTTTGGAGATGCAAAAAGGTTTTAACCAAAGGCATCAATTGGTGCCACTTTAATCCTCTCTGTGCAATCCATTTAATATCCACATTTTGTAAAGCTAGGTCTTTGTCAATACCTCTGCATTCAGCATACCTTTTGCACCAGAAAACATAGCTGTGCCCAACAATCCACACTGTAAGCATTTTGAAGGGATGTCTGGAAGTAATGAAAAATGTCTGTATCTGAGGTAGTCAGTTGGTAGAATGAGAGGTATCTAAAATGGTGGACAAGATGCTGTTTTTTTAAAAAGTAGATCATTGATTGGCTGTTTATGAACATTGTACACTCAAAAATAGGGTGCATGTTACTTTCTTTAAAAAGCATGTTTCTTATTGGTTTGTAAAAAATGTTTGAAAGGTACAGTAGATAGGATAAGGTCATATTTTGCAAACGTCAACCACACCTGCTGTTTGCATTTGTAAGCTTGTGTGCTGAACTAGAAAATATAGTGAACTTGTGACTTGTTAGTTTAGTTGAATGTTCCATGAACTGTTACTATGGAAACTGGCATTAAGCAGAATGGGGAAAGGGTTGAAACTTAACTGTGGACTTAAAATGTGAAATTGTAATTTATATATAAGTGATATGTTATTAAAGTATAATTTCCCATGTCAGTACTATCTTTAGAAGTGGTGTGTTCTTAAAAAATAGTGGTATTTTTATTTGTACTATATTTTTGAACTCCTGTATGGATTCGCGGCTCCATTGCGTTGGTGCACGGTGGAGTCGCGACTCCAAAATATTCCAGAACCAGTTTGGGCACTTTTAGAAGTCAGTTGGTAAGGGGTAATATGTCTAACCAATAGAAATGCGGTTTTCAATTTGACATTATGTAGGAAGCGATGTGATTTGTTACTTACATTTATTTTTGTGAAGAAAGAGAGGGAACGTTTGCCATTACTGGTTTTACCTTGTTGAGAGCAGTACATTACATTGATTGTGTGCATAAGAAAATATTTTATGAGTTTCTGATATTTGATATTCTACAAATCAATTTTTGAGGTGAGTTATAAATGTGTGAGGTGTAATATGTATTAGCTTTATTTATTTATTTTTTCAAATATATGTTTATTGGCATTTTGTAAAACAGACATAGTGAGGGTCACAACAATCACAGCAGTTATTTCACAGTATGGGATACATATTATCTAACGGTAGCCAGGTGGAGGGCGTGGATATGAGTCCTGCTGCACCCGTCTGCTGAAGTGGAATCTACAGTGAGCTGTACAGTTTCATAAAGAAAAAGTCCCAGGTACAGCTTGGCAGAGTCCCCCACGTAGCTGGCCGAGAACCATTGTGTCGTGACCAGTTTACAGTCGGGCCTTCCAACTGGGAAGGTCTGTGTAGGAGAAATCATAATCTAACCCATTGAACCTAAAAAAAAGAAAATCCCTCTGCAAATCCCAACCCTCCCCCTCCCTTAAAAAAAAAACCAGGTGGGCGGTAGTGACTTTGCGGAAGGACGATGTATGGTCGGTGGAGCATAAGTGTAGTATTGTTAAAATTGGAACAGGTGCATGTCTCTAAAGGCAGGCCCTTCGTAAGAAAGGCAACTAGGGGACCCCATTTATATTCAAAGCTTTTGTAATCGTCGCGGAATATGTCCGCCATCCTTTCTAAGCAAAGGAGTTTCCATAGCCGTGAGTGCCATAAAGAGAGGGAAGGAGCTGCGCTCTTCTTCCAGGCTGCTGCAATTGTTATCTTTGCCGCACCTATGCAAGTCCACATAATGGCTTTATCTGCCTTGGTCTGATGTTCTAGGGTGGGATCTCAGAGGCCTAGGAGGATTCCCTCCATAGTGGTCAGTATAGGGTACCCCAAAAGAGTTTTAATTTGGGCCAGAATTTCCTCCCAAAAGGGGCGAATGGTGAGCAATCCCACCATATATGTTGAAAATCCCCCAGTAACCCACAACCCCTCCAACAGCGGTCAGTCGTGTTCGGGAAGATGCGTTTAAGTTTGGAGGGAACTAGATACCAGTCCATTAGGGTTTTTAAGTGTGCTTCCCTAAGCTCCAGGGAGTGATTGAACTTTGAGATATCGGACCATAGTGCCGTCCATTCCCTCTCCTGTATATCGCGTTGCACTATCCCCTCCCACATATACATGTATCGGGGTCGGGCTGAATGTGTGGTGGAGAGCAAATAGTTATAAAGAAAAGAGATCACCCCCCTCATGGAGCCCACCGTCCTAACATACTTCTCAAATCCTGTTTTCACCCTTGTGGCCTGTTCATGTATGTGAGGAGTGAGTGCCCAGTGTCTCAGCTGAAGGTAGTGAAAGTGTTCCTCTGGTTGTAGGTGGAAGTCTCGACGGCAATTCTCAAAAGTGAGGATGTTGTGGTTGTGGAACAGATGGTCAAGCATGAGACAGCCCCCCTCTCTCCTGGCGTCGAATGGGCCCTCATGTAGAGCAGGCGGAAAGGCTGGGTTAAAATGGATCGGGGTGTAAGGGGAGGGGAACGTGGTCTATCCCTCGCCCCCAGAAACAGAGTCCCAAACTTTCAAAACGGTGCGGGTGGGGGTGCTGATTTAGGCATTCGCGGACGGTCTGCCTTGGTCTTCCAAATCAAATCCCATATTGTCCTCCCCGCCACTCCCCTATCCATATGGAGCCAATGTTTCCCTGACTCCTTTTTAAACCATTCTGTCACAATGCACAATTGGGCCGCTTTGTAGTATAACCCAATATCTGGCAGTCCCACTCCTTCCTTAGCTCTCGGGCGTCGCAGGATGGCAAAGGATAAGCGGGCCCTCCCCCATTGCCAGATGAACTGTGTAAACAGCGATTTAATTTTAGGGAGAAATGTAGCATCAAGAGCGATAGGTAGGGCTTGAAATAGATATACTAATCTGGGCAGTAGTGTCATCTTTATAGCATGGATGCGGCCAAGCCAGGAAATAAATAGGGGCTTCCATCATTGGAGGTCTTTCTCAATTTGACGGAGGGCCAGTGGAAAATTGGCTTTATACAGCCCCTCTACCCGCTGAGTCAACTGGACTCCCAGATACCCGAGAGAGCGGCTAGTCCACTGCAGGGGGGACTGAGACTGGAGTGTCTGTGCTTCATCGCCCGGCAAAGTTAGATTAAGGACATAGGATTTGTCCAAATTCGCTTTGAAGCCGGACACCACCTCAAATTTGGCAAGTTCAATTTCCAAGGCTGGGAGGGATCGAGATGGCTCTGCGAGAGTGAGGACGACATCATCCGCAAAAAGTGAAATTTTGTGGTCCTCTCCCCCAAAGGGGATCCCCCTTATCTCCAATTTGTTTCTAATGGACATTGCAAAGGGCTCAATGCTGAGCGCAAAGAGCAGGGGTGACAGGGGGCACCCTTGCCGTGTGCCCCTCATAAGAGAGAAGGGGGCTGATGTCACTCCATTAACTTGCACTCGGGAACGGGGCTTCGCATAATTGGCTTGGATTATACAAATGAATTTATTGGCAAAGCCGAAAGCTTTCAGGGTGCGAAAGAGGAATGCCCAATCCACCTGATCAAATGCCTTCTCTGCATCAAGTCCCACCAAGACCGCCGGTATTCCCCGTTTGGTGGCTTTTTCAATGAGATGGATGGTGCGCCTGATGTTGTCATGTGTTTGCCGGCCTTGTATAAAGCCAGATTGATCGGGGTGGATCAAATCGGGCATTAGTTCCTGTATTCGGTTTGCGAGGATAGTAGAGTAGAGTTTAGCATCTAAGTTTAGGAGTGCTATAGGGCGGTAAGAGGAACATAGTTGTGTGTTCTTCCCAGGCTTAGGGATTACCGTAATGACTGCCTCGGTCATCGATGGGGTCACCTCTCCCAGCTCCGCCATCTGGTTAAATAGGCGTGTGAGATGAGGAATGAGGTCGGGGGCAAAGGTTTTGTAGAAGTGGGCAGTGAGTCCGTCTGGTCCCGGGGCTTTATGGAGTTTAAGAGCTGTAATCGAGTCGCCTACTTCTTCTATGGTTATCAGGGCCGTGAGTTGGTCATTCATGGTTTGGGAGATACGTGGGAACCGCAGAGCCTGAAGGTAGTTGTCTTGCAGAAGTGAATCTTTGGGATCCGTGGTATACAATGATTCATAGAAAGAGCGAAAGAGGTTAGCTTTGTCCCCGTCCCGGTGGACCTGCTCACCATTCCCATCACGGAGGCCACCAATATACTCCCTCTCGCGTTTCTCCCGTAGTTGACGTGCAAGATGTCGGCCAATTTTATTCCCCTGCGTAAAAGCGGTATGGCGGAGTTTTAAAAGGGTGTATTCCACCCTATTGTTATAAATTGCTTTTAATTTGCCACGTAGAGCCGTAAGGGGCTGCAAAGTAACCTTAGAGGGTTTGCTCTTATGTGCTAATTCTGCCTGTTCTACCTTCTCCAAACTTTCCCATTCCTGCGCCCGTTGTTTATTCAGGGTGGAGTTGAGCTCAATACATTTCCCCCTTATGACTGCCTTGAAGGCATCCCAATTATTGCTCGGAGAGGTGTCGTCAGGCCTATTGGTTTTAAAAAATTCTGTGATCGCGTCTCGTAGCTCAGTTTGGAGTATTCTGTCACGTGTTAGGGAAACTGGGAAGTACCATTTAGGGTGCGTGGTGGAGGTTGAGCCCCAGTTTAGGCAAATCGCAAACGGGCAATGGTCGGAGAGAGAAAGGGGAAAGATTTTAGCCTCCTGAAGTCTTTGACTAACAAATATATAGTCAAGACGGGAGTACGTGTGATGCACATGAGAGTAGAACGTGTAATCTCTGGTCTGTAGGTGCTGGTTCCTCCATGCATCGCAGAGGCCTAAGCCAAGCATTCTTTGCTTTAAGTCATCGGAGAAGGAGCCAGTGTCAGCCCTGTGTGAGTGAGTGCTATCGAGGTCTGGTTGCCACATGAGGTTAAAGTACCCCATCCAAATTATAGGACCCTCCGCAAAGTGATCTATTTTATCTAGTAGGAGTTGGAGAAAGCTTGTTTGGCTTGTGTTAGTTGCGTATGTAGCCACAAAAGTACAAAGCGTGCCCTGTAGGGTTCCCTTAACCAAAAGCATTCTACCTTCCTTGTCGGATTGAAGGTCAAGAGGTTGAAATTTCGTGGAGGAGCGAAAGAGAAGTGCTACCCTTCGGTGTTTGGTGAGAGATGATGACCTATAGATAAGGGGATACTGCTTGTGCTTGAGCCTCATTTAGTCAGCCCTCTGGAGGTGTGTCTCTTGGAGTGCCACTATATCTAAATGGTGGTCCGTGATATATTTCCATACTTTCTGCCTTTCCTGCGGCGAATTAAGGCCCATGACGTTCCATGATGCTATCGTGATAGCCATCTTGTCAAAAGGAATTCACCTCCTCTGCCCATGCCCACCCATCCACACCCCCTCCGCATGCACATTGAAGCCATGACATTCCCACTGGAGGCCATCGTAAACATGCAACTGCCCCAACCGTCTCCCAAGCAATAAATGTGCAGTGTCACCGCCTGCGTCCCATCCCCCCACCCAAGAAAAAGAAAAAAGAGAAAAAAAAACAGTCCCCAACAATACCAACTAGAACTTATGTTGTAAAGGAAATGGTGTCCCATCATGGGTGAAGTCACCCACGTTGTGTGGTTGGCGGATGGCTTGACCCGTAGTCCCATCCGTGCCCATCTCGGGGCGCTGTCCTGCAGAGCAGATCATTAACAGAGCCTAGGGTGAAGCCTCGAAGGAGGCCAAGCGATCCAGCACGGAGATTTCTAGAGTTCCAACAGCGGGATAGGTTCCGCAGAGCAACCAAAGGAGTCTCCCAGATTGATGTCTAAGGCCGGTAGGTCACAGCGATGCAAGGGAATGAGAGAATGGGCACTGTCCTCATTTGTGATTCCCTCTAGAGGTTGTGGCCCACAATGCCGAAGAGGGGGCTCCACGACTGGGGCCCCATGTAGTGTCCACCGTGGGGTCCGGTTCAGTTGCAGGGAGGCCCAGAAGATGCAGGCCATCCTTCAGCTCGGTGATGTGGTGCTGCTTGCTGTGCCATTCGAAGCTGAGGCCGAAGGGATACGTCCACTGATATCGAATGTTGTCATCTCTGAGCTTGGATGTGAGGGGTCGGAACTGCTGCCTCCGCAATAGCGTTGCGGGCGCCACATCTTGAAAAATGCTGCATTTGTGCCCCTGGAAGGAGATTGAGGACTTTTTCCTGGCGGCTGCCATGACGGCCTCCTTAACCTTGTAATAATGGAATTTTGCCAAAATGTCCCTCGTGCGCTTCCGCTCCCCTGTCGCCGGACCCCCAACCCTGTGTGCTCTTTCCAGTTTGACTTGCAGGATCTGTGGGCTAACGATTTCTGCAAAGAGGCCTAAGAGAAAGGCTTCTAGGTCGCGCCCTTCTGCCCCCTCGTCCAGGTAGCAAATCCGTAGGTTGTCTCTGCTTGCCCTGTTTTCGAGGTCCTCCGTTTTCATTTGGTTGAGGTGTAGCTGGTCCTGAAGAGCGTGGATCGTATCCTGCATTTTAGCGGAGCGCGTGTCAATATCCTTGGTCTGCTCTTCCAACTCCACAACTCTTACTCCCACTGAGTCCACATCGCGCTGGAGGGAGGCCATGCTGTCGTTCAGGTCGTGTTTCAGTTGATCAATAGAGCTCTGAATGTCTTGGCTCAGCTCCTGTCGCAGCTCTGCTTTAAAGTCTCGTAATGAGGCCATAAGGTCTTCTTTAGTGAGGGACATGATGGCGGCGTTGTCTTCACTGCTTGTGGGTGGGGGCTTGTTGGCGGGAATGAAGAAACGTGTGACCCCGGTCGCTGTCCTGGTGGCAGTTTTCTTGGGCGGCATAGAGGCAAGCCTCCCGGGCTCCCTTCCCCCAACGTCCCAGCTCCTCGTCGGCGGTGCGCTGAAATCCCCCACAAACTGATTTAGAGCGCCCGTGGACTATCCCAGTGTGTATGCCTTTCCAGTATTGCCATTGTGTCACCAGGGATCACTGCTTTAGGTCCCCTTGCTCAGGTGGGGTCCGGAAGAGGCCCCAACTCACCATTCAAGGCCCCAAGCACTTCGTGTACACCTCTTGTGGTACCACTTCATGCACTCCCATCGCCGCCGCTGTGCACCTCTCGCTCCTGGCCCTCTTCAGACTGCCAGCGCACCATTTCCCAGTGGGGTTTTCATCCGCAGCATGCCGTTATGTGGGGAGCTCCCGGGAGATCCGTCCCGACTGTGGAGAATTATGAAGGCCACCGTTGTGACCTTGGAGAGGGAGCCTTGTAAATTCTGAAGGAGAGCGTGGGTCCAATGACTGGTACCGCGGTGCAGCGGTTGGGGCTGGAAAGAATACCCCCACGCAGCTTTCAATGGCTGGGGATATGGCCACCATTTCAGGGTCAGGCATCGGCGCTCTCGCGGTCTCCCACCGAGACCGATGTCTGTGCCTCAGAGTTGTAGGTTAGGGAATATTCTTCAGCGGGAATGCGAGCAGTGTACAGCGTTAGCAGTGCCTGGCCTGTGCACCGTCCTCCTCACCATGTTAGTTCCGGAGCGGACGCCGAGAGACACCAGGCGCCGCGAGAGGATCTAAGATGGCGGCCAGCGTGAAGCCTCCAGGAGTGCCGCGGCGATGTTTCAAAGCGGGCTTTCCACCCTCGTCGGAGCGGCACAGCGGGATTCCTCAGGCGCCCAAGGTGCTGCAGACGCCTCCCGTTCTGAATTCATGGACTGCAGGTACGTAGAGCGGCTAAAAATGCCCCGAAATATTGGCGTGGACCGGGAGCCGACACGGATCACGTCCGTTCGGCCATCTTGCCTGGCCACGCCCCCTTAGCTTTATTTTTAAACTTAAAAAAAAATATTCAAGAACTGTGTTGTTTGAAAAATAATATTAAATGTAGAGATGTGTATTGTAGTTTGTTTTATTGTACTTAAATGTTGTTAGAAAAAGATTCTGTATAGTAATGTATGTATATTGGAAGATGGATTAGTGATTATGGTAGTTTGTGGATATGTACATTTGTAGTATACTGCATAATTTTAGATGTTGCTTTCAAATTGGATATGCAGTCTGTCAAGTTTTAAGGTGTGCATGGACTTGTGTCTGAAGTATGTCTCTACTTGTATATGTATTTTCATATGTTTTATACATTTGAAGGTGCATGATGTATAACAAAGATGTGTTGTTGTTTTTTATGTGGTAGGCTCTAGATTGTGAGTAGTAGTAGAATGGTGAAGATGCAGCACAAAAGTGTGGTTTAGAAGATGTTGAGATAAGGTAACAGTGATTAGACTACTTTTTATAAGTCTCTACATACATACAGTTGAAATATGCCACATAATTTTTTGGGGTGTTTGCTTGAAATTGAAAGTTTGCTGTGTGAATTTTTGAAGGTGTGCATAGTGTTGTGGTACAGACTTATGCATGCATGTTTTCAGGAATTTGATGAGATTTATACCAGAGACATGTGAAGGGTTCCTGCTTTGTATTTGACTAGGTATAACATTATAAGTAGTTGTAGAATGGTAAAGCAGTAGCACAAAAGTGAGGTTTGAGATATGTTTGTAGAGATATTATTTATTAGAGTAATTTGTATCCGTTTGTGGAAAGGTACATATCAATTATACCACATAATTTTCACTGTCTGTTTGAAATTGGAAGTGTAGTTTGTGAAGTATTAAGCTGTGGATGCTGTTGTGAGTAAAGTATGTCTCTACTTGCATATGTATTATGGTACGTGTTATGTGTCTGAAGATGACAGATGAAGCAAACATAGGTATACATTTATCTGTATATTACTTTTATATATGATGATGGTAGAAAAAGGTATGGATATATGCCTGTATGTTTTTAGGAATATGGAATATTATGCCACCTAATATTTGGTGTGTGCTTCAAAATCGAAGTTTGTTCTGTGAATGTTTGAGGTGTGCATAGTGTTGTGATACAGACATATGCATGCATGATTTCAGGATGTTGCACTTTTTCACTCACTCACTCACACACTACAACAGTACTACTCCAATCACCCAGGCAGTACCCATGCACCTATAAAATCACCCAGGCACTTCCTAACTCATGGAATCACCCAGGCATTATCTATGTACTCCTTAATCCCCCAGACATTAGGTTTGCACTCATGCAAACACCAATGCATTAGCTATACATTAGTTCAATCACCCAGGTACTACCCTTGCACTCCTTCAATCACCCTGTCAGGATCTATGCCCTCTTCCAATCATTTAGCCAGTACTGATGCACTTATAAAGTCACTCAGGCAGTACATATGCACTTATGCAATCACACAGGCACTACCCTAGTACTCCTCCAATCATCCAGACACTACCCTTGTTCTCATGCAATCACCCAGGCACTACTCCTGCACTCCTTCAATCACACACCCACTATCCCTGAAGTCCTTTGATCACCCAGCCACTACCTATGCATTTCTAAAACCACCCAGTCAGTACTTTTGCACTCCTTGATTCACTCAGGCACTATAATAGTACTACTCTATCACCAAGGTAGTACCCATGCACTTATAAAATCACCTAGGCACTTCCTATGTACTTCTGAAATACCCCAGACATTATCTGTGCACTCATGCAATCACCAGGCATTACGTATGTATTCCTCTAATCCCCCAGACATTACTTGTGCAATCATGCAATCATGAATGCATTAGCTATACACTGGTTTAATCACTTAGGCAGTACTCTTGCACTCCTCCAATCACCCTGTGAGGATCTATGCACTCCTTCAATCAGTTAACCAGTGCTCATGCTCTTATAAAATCTCCCAAGCAGGACCTTTACACTTTTCCAATCACTGAGGCACTACCACAGTACTTCTCCAATAACCCAGGCAGTAGCAATGCTCTTATAAAATCACCCAGGCACTTCCTATGTACTCTTGTAATCCCCCAGATATTATCTCTCAACTCATGCAATCACCCAGGCATTACATATATACTCCTTAATCCCCCAGACATTACCCCTGCACTCATGAAATCACCAATGCATTAGCTATATATTGGTTCAATCACCCAGGTACTATCCTTCCACTCATCTAATCATTCTGTCAGGATCTCTGCACTCCTCCAATCACTTAGCCAGTACCCATGCACTTTTAAAATCACTCAGGCACTACCTATGCAGTTATGCAATCGTCCAGGCACTATCCAAGTACTCCTCCAATCACCCAGGCACTACCCTTGTTCTCATACAATCACCCAGGCACTACCCCTGCACTCATGCAATCACCCAGGCACTACCCTTGTTCTCATACAAGCACACAGGCACTACCCCTGCACTCCTTCAATCACCCAGCCACTACCCATGCACTTATATATTCACTCAGGCACTACCCTTGCACTCCTCCAATCACGCAAGCACTATCCCTGTAATTATGTAATCACTCAGCCAGTAGCTATGCACTTATAAAATCACCCAGGCACTACATTTGCACTCCTTTAATCATTGAGGCACTACAACAGTACTCCTCCAATCACCCAGGCAGTACCCATGCACTTATAAAATCACCCACGCACTTCCTATGTACTCCTGTAATCCCCCAGATATTACCCCTGCATTCATCCAATCACCCAGGCATTACCTATGTACTGCTCTAATCCCCCAGACATTACCCCTGTACTCATGCAATCACCAGTGCATTAGCTATACACTAATTCCATTAACCCAGGCACTACCCTTACACTCCTTCAATCACCCTGTCAGGATCTATGCACTCTTTCAATCACTTAGCCAGTACCGATGCACTTATAAAATCACTCAGGCACTACCTATGCACTTATGCAATCACTCAGACACTACCCTAGTACTCCTCCAATCATCCAGGCACTACCCTTGTGCTCATGCAATCACCCAGACACTACCCCTGCAGTCCTTCAATCACCCACCCACTACCCCTGAAGTCCTTTGATCACCCAGCCACTACCTATGCACTTATAAAATCACTCAGGCAGTACATTTGCACTCCTTCAATGATTCACGCACTACAATAGTACTACTCTAATCACCAAGGCAGTATTCATGCAGTTATAAACCACCTGGCACTTCCTATGTACTCCTGAAATCCCCCAGACATTACCTGTGCACTCATTGAATCACCAAGCATTACATATGTATTCCTCTAATCCCGCACACATTACTTGTGCAATCATGCAATCATGAATACATTAGCTATACACTGGTTTAATCACCTAGGCAGTACCCTTGCACTCTCCCAATCACCCTGTGATGATCTATGCACTCCTCAAATCACTTAGCCAGTACCCATGCACTTATAAAATCTCCCAGGCAGCACCTTTACACTTCTCCAATAACTGAGGAACTACCACAGTACTACTCCAATCACTCAGGCAGTACCCATGCACTTATAAAATCGCCCAGGCACTTCCTATGTACTCTTGTAATCCCCCAGATATTACACCTCAACTCATGCAATCACCCAGGCAATATCTATGAACTCCTTATTCCCCAAAACATTGCCTTTGCACTCATGCAATCACCAATGCATTAGCTATACACTGATTCAATCACCCATGCACTACCCTTGCACTCCTTCAATCACCCTGTAAGGATCTATGCACGCTTCCAATCACTTAGCCAGTACTGATGCACTTATAAAATCACTCAGGCACTACCTATGCACTTATGTCATCACTCAGACACTACCGTAGTACTCCTCCAATCATCCAGACACTACCCTTGTTCTCATGCAATCACCCAGGCACTATCCCTGCAGTCCTTCAATCACCCACCCACTACCCCTGAAGTCCTTTGATCACCCAGCCACTACCTATGCACTTATAAAATCACTCAGGCAGTACTTTTGCACTCTTTGAATGACTCAGGCACTACAATAATACTACTCTAATCACCTAGGCAGTATCCATGCACTTATAAACCACCTATGCACTGCCTATGCACTCCTGAAATCCCCCAGACATTACCTGTGCACTCATTGAATCACCAAGCATTACATATGTATTCCTCTAATCCCGCAGACATTACTTCTGCAATCATGCAATCATGAATACATTAGCTATACACTGGTTTAATCACCTAGGCAGTACCCTTGCACCCTTCCAATCACCCGGTGAGGATCTATTCACTCCTCCAATCAGTCAGCCAGTACCCATGCACTTATAAAATCTCCCAGGCAGTACCTTTACACTTCTCCAATAACTGAGGCACTACCACAGTACTACTCCAATCACCCAGGCAGTACCCATGCACTTATAAAATCACCCAGGCACTTCCTATGTACTCTTGTAATCCCCCAGATATTACACCTCAACTCATGCAATCACCCAGGCATTATCTATGAACTCCTTAATCCCTCACACATTGCCTTTGCACTCATGCAATCACCAATGCATTAGCTATACACTGTTTCAATCACCCAGGCACTACCCTTGCACTCCTTCAATCACCCTGCCAGGATCTATGCAATCTTCCAATCACTTAGCCAGTACTGATGCACTTATCAAATCACTCAGGCACTACCTATGGACTTATGCAATCACTCAGACACTACCGTAGTACTCCTCCAATCATCCAGGCACTACCCTTGTTCTCATGCAATCACCCAGGCACTACCCCTGCAGTCCTTTAATCACCCACCCACTACCCCTGAAGTCCTTTGATCACCCAGCCACTACCTATGCACTTATAAAATCACTCAGGCAGTACTTTTGCACTCCTTGAATGACTCAGGCAGTACAATAATACTACTCTAATCACCAAGGCAGTATCTATGCACTTATAAACCACCAAGGCTCTTCCTAATTACTCCTGAAATCCCCCAGACATCACCTGTGCACTCATTGAACCACCAAGCATTACATATGTATTACTGTAATCCCGCAGACATTACTTGTGCAATCATGCAATCATGAATACATTAACTATACACTGGTTTAATCACCTAGGCAGTACCCTTGCACTCTTCCAATCACCCTGTTAGGATCCATGCACTCCTCCAATCACTTAGCCAGGACCCATGCACTTATAAAATCTCCAGGCAGTACCTTTACACTTCTCCAATAACTAAGGCACTACCACAGTACTACTCCAATCACCCAGGCAGTACCCATGCACTTATAAAATCACCCAGGCACTTCCTATGTACTCTTGTAATCCCCCAGATATTAGCCCTCAACTCATGCAATCACCCAGGCATTATCTATGAACTCCTTAATCTCCCACACATTGCCTTTGCACTCATGCAATCACCAATGCATTAGCTATACACTGATTCAATCACCCAGGCACAACCCGTGCAGTCCTTCAATCACCTTGTCAGGATCAATGCCCTCCTCCAATCACTTAGTCAGTGCCTATGTACTTATAAAATCACTCAGGCACTACCTATGCACTTATGCAATAACTCAGGCACTACCCTTGCAGTCTTGCAATCACTCAAACACTATCACATGTCTGAGCTGTAGGTCTTACCACATTCCTGCAATAATGTATACATATGTTTGTTCCTTTTCCTAGCATATTCATATATGAAAGTAATATACAAATAGATGTATAGCTGTATTTTATATGTCTATCAACTTAATATGCATAATATGTATCAAAATATCTATATAAGTAGACATATACCTCAGTCACAAGAGTATAAAGGTTTTAAAACTTGACAGATTGCACTTTACATTTGAAACACACACCTATATTTATGTGGCATATTTCAAGTCTAAGTCTCACCATATTCCAAAAACCATATATGTGTATGTTTGTACCGTTTAAATTGAAAGATATTTCTTCAGTAATAGATGAGAATATTTGTATATAATTATTTTAATAAAATTAAATAATTTTTACAATGGTTTTCATTTTTTTCCAGATATTCTCCATTATTATTAAGAAAGATTCAGTATGCCTAGAAAAGTTGAAAAGAAAAAACAACAAAGAAAACAGTACTATTTAAATCAAAGAGAAAAGCAGAAATTAGATGAAGTGCAATATGTGACATTGAAGAAAAAGACTGCTGGTAAGAGAAGTAACGAATTTGTTAAAAGACTTTTAAAAAATGTCAATATTTTGCAAAATAGAGAAAAGAGAAAGAAAAGTAGTACAACGAATTAGAAGGAAACAAAAAAAGGACGAATTAATGGAAAATTAGGTTATGGAAAAACAATATATGTAGAAAGAAGGATGAAACTATTTAAAGACATTAGAAAGAGAATGTATAAAAGCAGATTACTACAAAATTTATGGAAAGATTGCAAAAAATATAAAAGAAGATCAGCATTTTTCAAGAAAAAAACAACAGATTGAAAGTGTAGTTGAAGAGGCTTTTGAATTGAAAAGAAGACTGTTTATATTAGTATTGAAGAGAATGAAAACATTGAATAAAATAATGCAGTTTATGAAGGAGAAAAGTAAAAGAAAAAGACTGGTTAATAGAACTACATTTTGCAAAATCTTTTCTGGTGAATGGAAGCACACTTCTAGTATGGAACCTTTTTATAATGAAGAAAGCTATTTTCAACACAATTCATTAGTTCATGCAGTTGATACCAGTGGTCGTTGTTATGAGGTCAAAAGCAGTTGTCCAATTGAAAAAGAAAAGATGGTCCCTAGAAATGTGGAAGAAGTAATAGCTGAAGAAGTTCAAGGGAGACGTACTCAAGCTCCAGTGTATAGGTGGGATTGTAGTAGTATTTCTAGTATATGACAGGAATCTATTGATGTATTACACATTTTATTATGAGATCATGGTAAACAAAGTGTTAAACAGAAGATTAAGATGTTGCAAGGATTAGATCCTTGTAAAGTGAGAAAATATGCTAACTTGCATGGTCATTCTCTGACTTGTCTTTCTAGAAAAGTGTGTCAAAGTACTTTTCATCATTTAAGAATGTTAGCAGTACATCACTCAGAAATGCGGAAGTTAGTAAGAAGATTGTACTACGTAAAAAGTCCTGCATTATTTCTAAATGAAATAAACACAGCTCTTTTGCATGGTTCAGTGTTGGATGTAAAAAAGTTTCTGATGATATACAGTTTCGTTTCTTTGGTCCTCAAGAGGAGTGTAAAGTGAGAGTTTGATAAGTGTAGGTGTTGAAAAAGAGGTGGAAGATACTACTACTCTGAAGTTTGCAGAATAAATTACAAAGTTTAAGGTAGTTTCTTGTGAAAAACCAAACTATGTTTGTATTTGTTGTCGACGTACTCACTATAGAACTCAAACTAGGAATGTAGATATGGATTTAAAAAGTGAAAAGGAAAGCAATGATAAATGGGAGCAATTTGGTGCTTATTTGTTGGTGGAAGGTCGTTTTGAATTGGATAGTGATCAACGGATTTGTAAATATTGTTACAACAAATTAGAAGAGAACAAAATGCCAGCTAGAGCTGTACATAATAATCTAGAGTTGGTAGCTATTCCTCAGGAACTGGTAGATTTAAATACATATGAGTCAATTCTTATTCAATCTGTGCACCCGTTTCAGGCTATAGTTCGTATGGAGCCTAAAACAGGTAAGCTGCCTCCAACAGATTTACAAAGAGGTTTAAAAGGAAGAATTGTGTATTTACTAGGCCTGGGCGGAAAACTACGCTACGCTCGCGTAATTTGCACAACTACGCGCTACGTGAATTGCACGTAGCACAGTGCAAAAAAGTGTAGCGTAGCGGGCATTTTTTGCTTGCTCGCGGTCCTCAGCGTCAAGTTGGCGACCGCGAGCGAGCAAAATGACATCCCAACTTGATGTTGCTGATCACAAGCGTGGAAAATAAACCTCCCGGCGAGATTCTCAACGCGGGGAGGTCAGGTTTCTCATTGCGAGTGGTCGCGTATGCTCGCGACCGCTCGCGATGAGAAATTACCAGTCCGCGTTGAGAAAACTGCAGCTCGAGTACAAATCTACTCGAGCGGCAGAAAACGACCGCTTGCACTGTGCAAGATGCCGTTTGCAATGATTGCACAGTGCGGACAAGCATCCGGCACTGTGCAATCATTGCGAACAGCATTTCCTACCGCACTACGCAGTTCTGGTAGTGCTACGCGTAGCTCACGTAGTGCAAAGTGCACTTCGCGTAGCTAAGCGTAGCGCTACTACACGAACTACGCCCAGGGTTAGTATTTACCTTTAGAGTTTAAGAAAAATATTGAAACTGATGGTGTAGAGAGAGAGGAAAGTAAACCTATAGTTATTCTAGTTAATGGTGTACCAACAAAGAGTCGGAAAATATGGCAAGAGTTGGTAGATGTCACCAAACTTCAAAAGGCTACATTATATCTTATACAAAACAATATTTATTATAAAAATGTATATGTAGAAGAACAAGAAATATCTTTAGAAGATGATAGAGAAATTTCAACTGGTCAAATCGAAAAAGTGGACAACTCCAGGAGTGAAGAAATTTATGAACATTACAGTATACATCCTCTGCATTCAAAAGAAGTGATTGGAAATACTATTGAATTATTCCAAATGAAGAATGCGAAGGGAAGTCCCATGAGTGTATGGGAAAAAAGTTTAGAAGCTCGTTGTTTTCCACATCTCTTCCCCACTGGAAAAGGTGGACGATATGATGAGCGACCAGTACAGATTCCAGCTTCAGAATATCGTACGACAAGATTGTACTCAGAAGATCCAAGATTTCGACAGTGTGTTCCATATATATTTCATCTTCTGTTTGAAAGAGACTTGTCTGGACTTTCTTATGCAGTGAACCACATATTAAAAACAGGAGTTCATCTTACACATGTTTCTGCAAAGGAATTTTTGGACAAAGTTCAACAAAGAGACGATCATTTAGAATCTCAGTTAATTAATTTGATGGCGTGTCAATGCGGTACTAATGAGTATTGGTATCGTCGTCACGGAGAACTCAAATGTATGTTAAGAAACTTAGGAACCGCTGCATGGTTTGTTACGCTTAGCTGTGCTGAATACGCATGGGACGATTTACTTGTATTTTTACGAGAAGCAAATTCAAATGTAAAAAACATTGATTTGAAGACAGCTGGAGAACTGTGTTTGTTGGATCCTGTAAATGTGTGCAGATATTTGACTGGTAGGTCGCTCCCCCACCACACAGCTCCGTCTGTGTGCCCTGCTGCTGCCCCTGATTGTGCTCGTTTTTTTTCTTTCTGTGCCCCCTTGCTGCCCTAATTGTGCTCGTTTTTTCCTTTCTGTGCCCCCTTGCTGCCCTGATTGTGCTCGTTTTTTTTCCTTTCTGTGCCCCCCTTGCTGCCCTGATTGTGCTCGTTTTTTTTTCCTTTCTGTGCCCCCTTGCTGCCCTGATTGTGCTCGTTTTTTTTTCCTTTCTGTGCCCCCCTTGCTGCCCTGATTGTGCTCGTTTTTTTTCCTTTCTGTGCCCCCTTGCTGCCCTGATTGTGCTCGTTTTTTCCTTTCTGTGCCCCCTTGCTGCCCTGATTGTGCTCGTTTTTTCCTTTCTGTGCCCCCTTGCTGCCCTGATTGTGCTCGCTTTTTCCTTTCTGTGCCCCCTTGCTGCCCTGATTATGCTAGTTTTTTTCCTTTCTGTGCCTGTTTCCCGCCGCTGCGCCCCTGCGGCCCGCCCCCTCGCTGCCCCATTCCCTGCTCCTCCCTCCCACCTCCCCATTTATGGCGGCCGCTGCGTGCTAAAGAGAGCGACCCCTGACCTTGACTGGTAGGTCGCTCCCCCACCACACAGCTCCGTCTGTGTGCCCTGCTGCTGCCCCTGATTGTGCTCGTTTTTTTTCCTTCTGTGCCCCCTTGCTGCCCTGATTGTGCCCGTTTTTTCCTTTCTGTGCCCCCTTGCTGCCCTGATTGTGCTCATTTTTTTTCCTTTCTGTGCCCCCCTTGCTGCCCTGATTGTGCTCGTTTTTTCCTTTCTGTGCCCCCTTGCTGCCCTGATTGTGCTCGTTTTTTTCCTTTCTGTGCCCCCCTTGGTGCCCTGATTGTGCTCGTTTTTTTCCTTTCTGTGCCCCCTTGCTGCCCTGATTGTGCTCGTTTTTTCCTTTCTGTGCCCCCTTGCTGCCCTGATTGTGCTCGTTTTTCCTTTCTGTGCCCCCTTGCTGCCCTGATTGTGCTCGTTTTTCCTTTCTGTGCCCCCTTGCTGCCCTGATTGTGCTCGTTTTTTCCTTTCTGTGCCCCCTTGCTGCCCTGATTGTGCTCGTTTTTTTCCTTTCTGTGCCCCCTTGCTGCCCTGATTGTGCTCGTTTTTTCCTTTCTGTGCCCCCTTGCTGCCCTGATTGTGCTCGTTTTTTTCCTTTCTGTGCCCCCTTGCTGCCCTGATTGTGCTCGTTTTTTTTCCTTTCTGTGCCCCCTTGCTGCCCTGATTGTGCTCGTTTTTTCCTTTCTGTGCCCCCTTGCTGCCCTGATTGTGCTCGTTTTTCCTTTCTGTGCCCCCTTGCTGCCCTGATTGTGCTCGTTTTTTTCCTTTCTGTGCCTGTTTCCCGCCGCTGCGCCCCTGCGGCCCCGCCCCCTCACTGCCCATTCGCTGCCCCATTCCCTGCTCCTCCCTCCCACCTCCCCATTTATGGCGGCCGCTGTGCGGCCGCGCAGCGGATGTGCGCAGCGGGCGCGCCGCTGGCGCGCCCGTCTGCGCCCGTCCGCGCCGGGACCGCGCCCAGCGCCAGAACCCCTGGTCCGGGCATCCCCCGCGCCCGCCACATCAACAGACGCCGATACGACGCTAGCACCCTCCACGCACTCAACCCCGGAAAAGATCACGCCTGCTACCTGGCCACCCCGAAGCACACCCAAGGGCCCTTCACCTGCCGGAACTGCAGCATCGCCAGCACCCGCCCTGCCAAACCACCGCCCAGGAAAGAACCCAACTACCTCAGATGCATCCTCCTCAACACCCGCTCCGCCCGCAAACACGCCATCGAACTCTGGGACCTTCTCGACTCAACCTCCCCAGAAGTCGCATTCCTGATGGAGACCTGGCTGAATCCCGCTTCAGCCCCCGACATCGCCATTGCCATCCCGGACGGCTACAAGATCACCCGCCGGGACCGCACCAACGGAGTCGGAGGAGGCATCGCCATCGTCCACAGGAACACCCTCAGAGTCTCAACCAACACCGGCGACACCCTCAGCACCGCCGAACACATGCACTTCCAGATCCACACCGATCCCAACACCACCCTCAGAGGAACCCTCATCTACAGACCCCCGGACCCCGACCACAGTTCAGCGATTCTATCGCTGACTTCGTCAGCACACACGCCATCGCCTCCACGGACTACATCCTCCTCGGGGACCTGAACTTCCACCTCGAGAACAACAAGGACACCAACTCCACCACCCTGATCGACAACCTCGCCACCCTCGGACTCAGACAGCTCGTGACTACACCCACCCACGCCGCCGGCCACACGCTCGACTCCATCTTTTCCGCAAGCCCACACGTCTCCTTCAACCACACCTCCGAACCCCACTGGACTGACCACCACTGCATCCACTTCACCTACAGGAAGCCCACCACGCACCACCGCACCGAACAAATGCCTCGCTGCTGCTGGAGCAGAGTCACCGAAGACCAGCTAACCACAACCCTCGCCCTGAGCCCACCCGCCGAACCCTCCGACCCCGACACCGCCGCCCGCAACCTCAGACAGTGGATCGACGACTGCGCCAACACCCTCGCCCCGCTCAAGAATCCGCCCAACAGCCACACCAGCAAGAAAGCCACCTGGTTCACCGAAGACCTCCAGGCCTCCAAACGAACATGCCGAAAACTGGAGAAGATCTGGCTCCACGAACGGACAGCGGACAGCTACGCCGCCCACAAGAGCGCCACCCGCAGTCACCATCACCTCATCAGATCCGCCAAAAGGGCCTCACTCAAAGACCGCCTAGACAACAACGCACACAACAGCAAAGAGCTCTTCAACATCGTGAAGGAACTCTCCAACCCCAGCTCCAACACCAACGACATCCCGCCGTCGCGAGACCTGTGCGACTCACTGGCCACCTTCTTCCACCGCAAAATCGCCGACATCCACGACAGCTTCAACACCACGACCGCCCCGGCAACCACCGAGACCACTGCCCCCACAACCACCAACCGCCTGCTCTCCTGGACCAACATCAACGACGAGGACACCAGCGAGATCATGAACACCATCCACTCCGGCTCACCGCTAGACCCGTGCCCTCACCACGTCTTCAACAAAGCCAGTACAGCCATCGCGCCCCATCTCCGGAAAATAATCAACATCTCCTTCGAGACAGCAACCTTCCCGGAAAGCTGGAAGCACGCCGAGATCACCGCCTTACTCAAGAAACCCAAGGCAGACCCCAAGGACCTCAAGAACTTCCGACCCATCTCTCTGCTCCCGTTCCCCGCGAAGGTCACCGAGAAAATCGTCAACAAACAACTGACCCGCTACCTCGAGGAGAACAACATCCTGGACCCTTCCCAGTCCGGCTTCCGCAGCAACCACAGCACCGAAACCGCCCTCATCGCCGCCACCGATGACATCAGGACCCTGCTAGACAACGGAGAAACAGCAGCCCTCATCCTCCTGGACCTATCAGCCGCCTTCGACACGGTCTGCCACCACACACTACGAACACGCCTTCACGACGCCGGGATCCAAGAGAAGGCCCTGGACTGGACCACATCCTTCCTCTCCGGCAGAACACAAAGCGTCCGCCTCGCCCCCTTCCGATCCAAAGCCACCAAGATCATCTGCGGCGTACCCCAAGGCTCCTCCCTCAGCCCAACGCTGTTCAACATCTACATGGCACCCCTCGCCCACGTCGCCCGACGGCACAACCTCAACATCATCTCCTATGCCGATGACACCCAGCTGATCCTCTCCCTCACCAAAGACCCTCACACCGCCAAAGCCCACCTCCACGAAGGAATGAAGGCCGTCGCCGAATGGATGAGTACCAGCCGCCTGAAGCTGAACTCGGACAAGATGGAGGTCCTCATCCTTGGTTCCAACCCTTCAGCATGGGACGACTCCTGGTGGCCAACATCACTGGGAACAGCCCCGACACCCACCGACCACGCACGCAACCTAGGGGTCATCCTCGACCCCACCCTCTCCATGACTAAGCAGGTCAACGCCGTTTCCTCATCCTGCTTCAACACCCCCCGAATGCTCCGCAGGATCTTCAAGTGGATCCCCACCGAAACAAGAAAAACAGTCACCCAGGCCCTCGTCACCAGCAGGCTGGACTACGGAAACGCCCTCTACGCAGGAACGACTGCTAAGCTCCTGAGACGGCTGCAACCCATCCAGAACGCCTCTGCACGTCTTATCCTCGACATCCCCTGACGCAGCCACATCACACCCCACCTGAGAGACCTGCACTGGCTCCCTGTCAACAAGAGGATAACCTTCAAGCTCCTCACCCACGCACACAAAGCACTCCACAACTCCGGACCAGCCTACCTCAACAGACGACTCAGCTTCTACACCCCCACCCGCCAGCTCCGCTCCACCAGCCTCGCCCTCGCCACAGTCCCCCGCATCCGGAAAACGACCGCCGGCGGCAGATCCTTCTCCCACCTCGCCGCCAAGACCTGGAACACCCTCCCCACCAACCTTCGGCAGACCCAAGACCTACTGGCCTTCAGAAGACTCCTCAAGACCTGGCTCTTCGATCAGTAGCAGCACCACCCCCCTCTTCCCCCAGCGCCTTGAGACCCTCGCGGGTATGTAGTGTGCTTTATAAGTGACATGATTGATTGATTGATATTTTAATCATAGGTTTCAAGCTATGATGTCTTTTATCTGCAATAAAAATAATCCACCTCTTGGAGAAGTTATTGATTTCTTTTGGAGAAAGGAGTCCGCATATACACATGTTATTATGGATCAAGAATGCACCTAAATTTGGAACCGATTCTGATGAAACTGTTTTGTCTTTCATTGAAGACTATGTTACCTGTGCCATTCCCAAAAAAGGAGGAGAAAACAGCTTAAGACAACAAGTTTTACGGTTTCAAAGTCATCGATGTGGAAAGTATTGTCGACGGAAATATTATACAAAATGTCGTTTTGGATTCCCACGTCCATTAATCTCAAAATGAAGAGTCAATAGTTTCATGTAGGCAGTAAGACATTCTATAACTAGAAAATCTCCGAAGAATACTTGCAACATAAAAAGAAGTGAAAATTCAAAGTATATTATTGACTACAGTCCAGTGATTTTGACAATGTGGAATGCAAACATGGATATCCAGTATGTTGCAGATAATTCGATTGCTGTTGCTCGTTATGTTACATCATATATAACCAAATCTGAAAAGACGGAGTTGAAAGAAATGTGGGAAGAAATTTCACAAGAGAAGACTCTTAGTAATAAATTGTACAACTTTAGTTTGAAGATGCTTTCCCATTGAGAGATTGGATCCTACGAATGTTCGGATTGGTTGACATCTGCAAATTTATATTCAAAGTCAAGAGGAATCATTTGGGTAAGTCTAGGTCTTGCTGCAACATGAAATCGAGTTTTGAAATCTCTACAATACTTAGCTTTGAATGAGCCGGAAAGTACAGATATTGTTAAAACAAATATGTTGGATACGTACTATCCCAAAAGGAGTCCACATCTGGAAAACATATGTCTATGTGAAGAACCGCAACATTATAGTCTTAAGCGAAATGTTACAGTAAATATAAATGAAGAAAAATATGCCGTAATTGGATGTGATGGATGTTTGGTAAAACATGCCAAGGGAAATCTTATTAATCACAGGAAACTCAGTTGTGATACCCCAGATAAAAGGGAATTTTTCTATTTAGCACTTCTGCATTGGCGTACTGAAATGGAATTACTTGGAGATGTTGACTGCTATGAAGATTCTTTTAATGCATGTAAAGATAGCATTGAATGAACAATTTTTCCAAATTATCTACAAATGTTGAATGAAGAGATTGAACAAGAAAGTACTATTGCATCTGAAATAGCTAGAGACAGTTCTCAAGATAGTCAAAGTTCTGCTCCACTAAGTCAAGATCCACTAGGACAACCAATTCTTGAAAATGAAGCAGCAATATTGAACAGAAAGAAATATATCTACAAGTGACACAACAGATACAGCATGGTTTACTGCATGAAAAAAGGAATGTCAATGCACATCATTTAAACCTATTTGAATGTATATCAGTGGGCAAGCTGAAACAGGAAAAAGTTTTTTAATTAAAGTTTTGACCAGTTATGTACACAAAACCACTGAATCACATTTATCTTGTGTTGTAACCGCTCCAACTGGGTTAGCAGCACACAACATTAAAGGGATTACATTACATCGTTTACTCATGCTACCAGTTGAACATGAAAATAAGTTGGAATATTACAAGCTATATGGAGAAGCTTGTTATGAAGTTTCAAGAGTACTCAAGAAAATGAAACATCTAATTATTGAGGAGGTGAGCATGGTCTCAAACTTAATGCTTGCCTTTGTACATTTAAGAATGCAACAGATTTTAAAAACAGATTATGATGTTCTATTTAGAGGAAAACATGTATTTGTATTCGGTGACCTACTACAACTTACTCCTGTAAAAGGGCAACCTGCTTTTAAAACATTGTCCATAAAGACACTAGGAAATCTTTGGGAAGTATTGGAGATGTCAACATTTGGTCTCATTTTGAATATAAAGAACTTATTAAGAATATGCGACAAGCAAGTGATGAACATTATGGAAACATTCTTCAAGATATAAGAATTGGAGTTTTGAATAAAGATGGTAAAGAATTTTTAAAAAGTTGGCTACTAACGAACTTGTTTGCTAATGAAAACACAGCACCTGAAATAATGTATAAAAGAATTGGAGAAAAGAAGTCTATAGTCTGCCTAATGCCTACACTGCAAGAGTGTTCTACGTTCAATAAATAACTTTTGAAATTGGAAAAAGAACCAATAGTGAAAATGGAAGCTATTGATAAAATGGAACACGAAGGAGTTACTGTTCTTCCCTCAGAGAAATTACAGTCAAAATTGTATTCTTTGAAAAAGTCGGTGTCTAAGACTGCAGGTTTAGAAGAAACTTTATATGTATGTGTAAATTGTCGGATAATTTTACGGCGTAATTTGAATGTAGAGGAAGGTTTAGTAAATGGAGCAATGGGAAAAGTTGTTGGTTTTCTAAATTTTCAGAAGAGAGATGTAATTGAATTTTTGAAAATTAAATTTGATCAGATTGAAGAGGTAAAACAGAATGGACGTTGTGCTGTTCGTTTTTGCTTGTAAAAAACTTGTATGTTCGGAGAAAACAGTTTCCTCTTTCTTTAGCATATGCTGTAACCATTCATAAATCTAAAGGTTTAAGTGTAGACAGTGGTTTGGTAAATATTGGAAGTACAGTGATTCAATAGGGCATGGCATACGTTGCATTGTCTCGAGTAAGAACATTATCTGGTTTGTATTTGATTGATTTTGATGAGAAAAAGGTTAATGCTGTTGCAAATTGTGTAAGAGAGTATAATCGGTTAAGAAGACTGTATGCTCCTAACTTAGGTGAATATCCCGTATATGAAAAACGTGTAGTGTGTACAAAATGAAAATATGACAAACATTCTAGTGAGGTTCAAAAGAATAAAACAATTCTAGAGAATGATGAAGCTGCAAAGAAAATGAAAATGGACACTGTTGATGATATTGTAGGATACCAGTTAGAAAATAGTTCAGGTATCAACTGCTATGCTAATGTAATTGTGAATGTTGTGTTTTATCTAGAAGATCTTCATCATGAAATTATGGAAAATCGAGAAAAAAGATTCTGTTATTTATTACATTATATTTTTCAAAAGTTGGTAACTGATAGAAGTAAAATCCATACTGCTTCTGGCATACGGCATCTTTTGGATATATGTACTGGTTCTTCGCAATTTACACTTAGGGGTCGATTCTGATGCGGGTTGGAAAAGCTTCCCGACCGAATCGGTTGGGAAATGGTGTCCGACCCACTTGGATCGGGAAAGTCCGACCGGCGGAGTAGGATGCATCCGGATGCTTCCAGATACGATTTGGTTGAACTCCCATTGACTTCAATGGGAACATTTGTTCCTAACCGCATCAGAATTGGGCCCTCGGTGGGGAAGCTTTTCCAACCCGCATCAGAATCGGGCCCTAAATGTACAACAAGATACACATGAATTTCTTATGTTTATGCTTGCAGTATTGGAAGATGTAGGAATAGAAATTGAAAATTTGCTTGGACTAAGTTACAGATGGGATCATAAATGTGAAGAGTGTTCATTTTCTTCTACCACTGAAATAGACACTGAACGATTCATATATTTCACGACACCAGATTGCAAAACAGTGGGGCATATTAGCAAGACCCACGTTAAAATTATCGCCGTTTTAGCGGCAGGAAACTGCCGATAAAACGGCGATAATGGGCTTGCTAATATGCGTTATAGAATTCCAATAGAAGCCCAGGTTAGATGTGCAGGACATCTAACCTGGGCTTCTATTGGAATTCCATAACGCATATTAGCAAGCCCATTATCGCCGTTTTAGCGGCAGTTTCCTGCCGCTAAAACGGCGATAATTTTAACGTGGGTCTTGCTAATATGCCCCAGTGTCTTTTAACAAATTAGTAAAAACAGCTAATCAAGATGTGAAATGTTCTCTTTGCAAATCAGAAATGCTGTCAACATTATTTATAGACAGATTTGGACAATATGTCATTTTAATGCTACAACGTTGTAGAGCAGATGGAAGAAAATTGGAAACCAAAATTAAAAATTTTGTGGCAAGTCAAGTATCAATTTCAGGAAGAACTTTGAAAGCAGTGGCCATTATTTTTCATGATGAACCTACTACAACATCTGGACACTATACTGTGTATTTTAAATGCAATAAAGGATGGACTCATTGTAATGATGCCCATTTGGAATTCAAATGTCGGTTGCCTTACGAATTACCAAATTCATATCTGACATTTTTGATGCCAAAGTTTTGAAAACATAATTCGGCCTATTGGGAAGATGTGAACACGAATTAACAAGTTTATTTTGGATATTTTCAATGCAAATGGTTTTGGAAACACTATTCGGCCTATTGGGAAGATGTGAACAATTACTGTTTGGATTATTGTTTGTGCTAATTCTTATTGTATTTGCAAAATTGTGTTTGAAAGAAGTAGTTTATATATTTGATCTTTATATTATACGTGATGTAAATGAGAGTGTATATTTTACAAAATGTACTTGAAAGAAGTAACAGATTTATTGTAGTTTAAGAATGTAATTTACAAACTGTAGATAGGTAAAGAGATAGTTGCACTTGTAAATATTTTCAACGCAGATTTGTTTTTTTTTTACAATCTCATTGATTGAATTTTTTTCCCCGCTTTTGTATGATGATCTACATTGAAATCACTGTGTATGGTGAAATTCAGTAGAATCTGAGAACAGCAAAAAAGGGAAACTGAATATGTTATGTATTTCTAAAATTATGTTGTGTTCTTAAAACTATAATATTATATGCAATAGCACTTTTTCTTCTTTTTATTTACAGAAGGTAATACTAATGTTTGAAAAGATTTTAAATTCAGTTTACAACAAAACTACTGTAAAATAGTTCCACTGAGTTTTGTATCTTCTTTAATAAAAAAGGTAAGATGAAATAATGTAATAAGCATGATAATACAAACTAATGTTTACAGTGACTTTTACTGCACTCATCCATTTTTTCAAACACTACCCATGCAGTTATCTGTGCAGTTAGGCACTGTTCCCACACTCCTGCAATAACCCATGCACTATCTATGCACTTCTGCAATTACGTAGCTAGTACCCATACACTTATAATATCACCCAGACACTACCTATGTACTCCTTTAAACACCCAGGCACTATCTGTACACTCATGCAATCAGCTAGACATTACTGATACACTCTTCCAATCACCCAGGTATTACGTATATAGTTCTCTAATCCTCTAGACATTACCCCTACACTCATACAATCACCCAGGCATTACCTATGCATTCCTCTAATCCTCAAAATTACACTTGCACTCATGCAATCACCCAGGCACTACCCCTGCAGTCATGCAATCACCCTGTCAGGATCTATGCACTCCTCCAATCGCTCAGGCAGTATCCATGCACTCCTTCAATCACCCAGGCACTAGCCATGCACTTATGCAATCACCCAGGCATTACATATGCACTCCTTCAATCACTCAGGCAGTACCAATGCACTCCTCCAATCACCCACACATTACTCCTGCCTTCATGGAATCACCCAGGCATTACCCATGCATTCCTTCAATCAGTCAGGCAGTACCCATGCACTCCTCCAATCACCCAGATATTACTCTTGCACTCATGGAATCACCCAGGCATTACCTATACACTCCTTCAATCACTCAGGCAGTACCTATGCACTTTTCCAATCACCCAGGCACTATCCATGCACTTATGCAATCACCCAGACATTACCTATGCACTCTTTCAATCACTCAGGTAGTACCCATGCATTCCTCCAATCACCCAGACATTACTCCTGCACTCATGGAATCACCCAGGCATTACCCATGCACTTCTTCAATCACTTAGGCAGTGTTCATGCACTCTTCCAATCACCCAGCACTACCCATGCACTTATGCAATCACCCAGACATTACTCCTGCACTCCTTCAATCACCCAGGCATTACCCATGCACTCCTTCAATCACTTAGGCAGTGTCCATGCACTCTTCCAATCACCCAGCACTACCCATGCACTTATGCAATCACCCAGACATTACTCCTGCACTCATGAAATCACCCAGGCATTACCCATGCACTCCTTCAATCACTCAGGCAGTACCCATGAACTCCTTCAATCACTCAGACATTACCTCTGTACCCATGCACTTTAAAAAATCACCCAGGCACTACTTATACACTTTTCCAATCACCCAGGCACTACCACTACAGTCATGCAACGACACAGACATTACTCTTGCACTCATGCAATCAGCCAGACATTACTCATGCACTCCTCCAATTACCTACACATTGCCCCTGCACTCATGCAATCACTTAGGCACTACCCATGCACTCCTCCAATGACCCAGACATTACCCCTGCACTCATGCAATCACCTAGCTATTACCCATGCAGTCCTTCAATCACTCAGGCAGTTCCCATTCACTTATAAAATCATCCAGGCACTTCCTATGCACTCATGCATTAACCCAGGCACTACTTATGCACTCCTGCAATTACCCAGGCACTACTTATATACTTTTCCAATCACTAAGGCACTACCACTACAGTCATGCAACGACCCAGACATTACTCTTGCACTTATGCAATCACCCAGGCACTAGCTATGCACTCATAGAATAACCCAGGCAGTACTCTTGCACTGCTGCAATCACTCAGGCACTATCCATGCACTCCTCCAATCATCCAGCCAGTACCCATGCACTTAAAAAATCACACAGGCACTACTTTTACACTTTTCCTATCACCCAGGCACTGCCACTACAGTCATGAATGACCCAGACATTACTCTTGCACTTATGCAATCAGCCAGACATTACTCATGCACTCCTCCAATTACCTACACCTTACCCCTGCACTCATGCAATCAGCCAGACATTACTCATGCACTCCTCCAATTACCTACACCTTACCCCTGCACTCATGCACTCACTTAGGCATTACACATGCACTCCTCCAATGACTCTGGAATTACCCCTGCAGTCCTGCAATCACCTAGCTATTACCCATGAAGTCCTTCAATCACTCAGGCAGTACCCATGCACTTATGAAATCATCCAGACACTACCTATGCATTCATGCAATCACACAGGTTCTACTGATGCACCTAGGCATTTCCCATGCACTCCTCCAATCAGCCAGGCACTATCCATGTACTCGTTCAATCACCCAGGCACTACTCTTGCACGCCTCCAATAACCCAGGCACTACCCCTGTACTTATACAATTACCCAGGCAATACCCATGTACTTATAATCTCACCCAGGCACTACCTCTAGCACTCATGCAATCACCCAGGCACTAGCTATGCACTCATAGAATAACCCAGGCACTACTCTGGCACTGCTGCCATCACCCAGGGGCTATCAATATATTTCTCCAATCACTCAGTCAGTACCCATGCACTCATGCAATCACCCAGGCATTACCCATGCCATCCTTCAATCACTTAACCAGTACCCAAGCAATCTTCCAATCACCTACATATTATCCCTGCACTCATGCAATCACTTAGGCATTACCCATGCACTCCTCCAATAACACAGACATCACCCCTGCACTCATGCAATCACCTATGTATTACCCATGCAGTCCTTTAATCACTCAGGCAGTACCCATGCACTTATAAAATCATCCAGGCACTACCTATGCACTGATGCATTAGCCCAGGCATGACTTATGCACTCCTCGATGCACCTAGGCATTACCCATGCACTGCTCCAATCAGCCATGCATTATCCATGTACTCCTTCAATCACCCAAGCACTACCCTTGCACTCCTCCAATAACCCAGGCACTACCCCTGTACTCGTACAATTACCCAGGCAATACCCATGCACTTATAAAATCACCCAGGCACTACTCCTACACTCATGCAATTACCCAGGCATTGCCTATGCACTCCTCTAATCCCCAGACATTACCCCTGCACTCATGCAATCAGCAATTCATTAGGTATGCACTACTCCAATCAACCAGACACTACCCTTGCACTCCTTCATTCACCCAGGCACAATCAATGTATTCCTCCAATCACCCAGTCAGTACCCATGCATTCATGCAATCACCCAGGCATTAACCATGCACTCCTTCAATCCCTTAGCCAGTACCCATGCACTCCTTCAATCACCTACACATTATCCCTGCATTCATGCCATCACTTAGGCATTACCCGTGCACTCCTCCAATCACCCAGACATTACCCCTGCACTCATGCAATCACCTAGGTATTACCCATGCAGTCCTTAAATCACTCAGGCAGTACCCATGCACTTATAAAATCATCCAGGCACTACCTATGCACTCATGCATTAACCCAGGCATGACTGATGCACTCCTCGATGCACCTAGGCATTACCCATGCACTCCTCCCATCAGCCATGCACTACCCATGTACTCCTTCAATCACCCAGGCACTACCCTTGCACTCCTCCAATAACCCAGGCACTACCCCTGTACTCGTACAATTACCCAGGCAATACCCATGCACTTATAAAATCACCCATGCACTACCTCGACACTCATGCAATCAGCTAGACATTACCCCTATACTCATGCAATTACCCAGGCATTACCTATGCACTCCTCTAATCCCCAAGACATTACCCCTGCACTCATGTAATCAGCAATGCATTAGGTATGCCCTACTCCAATCATCCAGACACTACACTTGCACTCCTCCATTCACCCAGGCACAATCAATGTATTCCTCCAATCACCCAGTCAGTACCCATGCATTCATGCAATCACCCATGCATTACCCATGCGCTCCTTCAATCCCTTAGCCAGTACACTTGCACTCCTCCAATCACCTATACATTACCCCTGCACTCATGCAATCACTTACGTATTACCCCTGCACTCCACCAATGACCCAGACATTACCCCAGCACTCATGCAATCACCTAGGCACTACCTCTGCACTCATCCAATCACTCAGACACTACCCATGCTCTCAGGAAATCACTCAAACACTACTCATCCATGCAGTTAGGCTCTACCCATGCACTCATCGAATCACTCAGGCATTACTATTGCACACATCTATTGTTTTAAACACCACCCATGCACTCATGCAATCACTCAAGTTCTACTCATGCAGTCCTCCAATCACTCAGGCACTACTATTGCACTCATCCATTCCCTCAGACACTAGCAATGCACTCATCCATTCTCTCAAACACTACCCATGCACTCATCCAATTACTCAGGCACTACCCATGCACTCCTCCAATCACGCAGGCACTTCCCATGCACTCATGCATGCAGTCAGGTACTACCCATGCACTCCTCCAATTACCCAGTCACTACAAATGCAATCATCCAATCACTCAGGCAGTCTTTTTGCACTCATCCATTCCCTCAAGCAAAACCCATGCACTCTTCTATGCACTCAGACTCTACCCATGCACTCATTTAACCAATGTAACACTACTTTTGCACTCATGCAATCCGCCAGGCACTACCCATGCATTTATCCATTCACTCAGGCACTATGCATGCATTCATCCAATGTCCCACACATTACTGCTGTGCTCATTCATTCACTCAGGCAGTACTCATGCACTCATACAATGATTCACACATTACATTTGCAGCAATTCATACAACACATATAAGTTTGTCTATTTTTAACCAAATACTCGGTTCTAAAAAGAACCATTTTTTTCTTTTTTTGTGTTTTTTTAACTCTTTTATTCATTTTTGGGGGGTTTTTTAACCAAAAAATCAACAGGAAGAACTGAAAAAACTTTTCAAAACATTTTGCAATTATAAAGCCATTGCAAAAGAAAAAGAAAAATGAACAGCGGTGGTTCTTTGCAGCAACCACAACAGCTTCAACAGATTGCTCTCCAGCACAAAGTAGTTTTTTGCACTTTATGCAGTGCTGCTTAAGTCCAGCGAACTCTGGAATAATTGGTCCACTGTGGGTGGATGCAGAAGAACCTGCCGAAGTGCTAGGCCCTGCGACTTGATCATCTTGCTGACTTTGTTGGAGTTGGTGACGATGTTGTTCTTGTGCAAGACGATACGGGTGTGTGGTCTGTACGTGCTTCATCATTGATGAAGTTCCGCATGAATATTTTTTCTCGGATCCCCGAGATAGGATCTTTCCACAAATAGTGCAAGTCACCTTTCGTGCATTGACCTTCTTCTCTCCAGGTGGTATAGAAAAGAAAGCCCACACAACAGTCTCCTTCCATCGCTTCACAGGTTCTTCCACTTCCTCTTCTTCTGCAGGAATGTTCTGTGGTGGATTAGCAGAAGCCATTTTCTTAGTGAATTAAAAAAACACAAAAAAAATGAAATAAAGAGGAGCAGAAAACACAGGAGCTGTGTCTTCTGAAGATGCTGCTGGAAGAATGAAAAAATTGGGTGGGGTCCTGCAAGTACTAGAATAGAAAGCTTCTTAACCAATGAAATACTTTCTTTTGAAGTCACATGGGATTCGCGCACCCGGCGCGCAACCAGCGCGCACCCGACGCGATTCACGAAAAATATATTTAACAATAATATATCTTTATTCCAGTTACAAATCTACGATATTTACAATTATGTTAAATAATCTCTTGGTATAATATACATATTAAAGTTATATACATATACTTTTAAAACTTAAAGATTTGCGATGGATTCGCACACCCGGCGTGACCCCCGGAAAAACGTATGTGACGTTACGCGGTTCCGAGATCCACGCACCCGTCGCATACCAAACGTGCACCCTACATGACTTAACCAATATGGCGGCAAAAATTCTTGGATTTGCACACCCACCATGAGTGCTACACAATGGGTGCGCAAATCCACTTTAAAAAAAAATAATTAAATGCATTCTTTAAAAAGAAAAAAACACAATATGTTTATTAAAGTTAAAAAAAATTTGAAAAAGCATTTTTGGGACATTACAAATAGAAATTAACATATACAAATATTTGAAATTCACTGAAAAAAACATAGGTTTCAGGGATGTTATAGTTAGAAATTAGCATTTAAAAAACCTTTGAAATTCACTGAAAAATCCTCGCACTGGCCGAAACCCCGCGCATCCCCAGAGCCAGAGCAGGCAGAATATCCTTCTCTCACATTGTAGCCAAGACCTGGAACGAGCTACAGGCAGACATCAGATGCGCCCCCTCCCTGAACACCTTCAGAAGGACCCACAAGACCTGGCTCTTCGGCTAAACAGGTCTGCGGACCCCCCCAGCGCCTTGAGACCCTCACGGGTGAGTAGCGCGCTTACAATTCCCTGATTGATTGATTGATTGACTGAAAAAACCATAGGTTTCAGGGACGTTATAGTTAGTAATTAGTATTTAAAAAACCTTTGAAATTCACTGAAAAAAACATAGGTTTCAGGGACGTTATAGTTAGTAATTAGCATTTAAAAAACCTTTGAAATTCACTGAAAAAATACAGGTTTCAGGGACGTTATAGTTAGTTGGACATTTCCCTCGTACAGAACCAGAGAAATTCGTCCGTTATAGTTAGTTGAGCTAACTATAACTTGCGCCCCCGCAATGCACTGCTGATGACATCACATATTACATCACTCATGACATGGTCAGTGACATCACTGATGACATCACTCATGACATCTCAAATGACATCACTGATGACATCATCCAGTGACTGTGTGTTTCTGTAATGTTTAAATATGTTTTATATATATATAGGGCAAGGTGTATTGAAGAATGAGTGAGTGTTTGAGTGTCTGAATGGATGATTTAGTAGGTGCATGACTGACTATATAAGTGAGTGATTAAACGTGTCTTACTGAATGCATGGGTTAGTGACAAAACTGTGTGAATGTCTGTATCAGTCTGTCTGTTGGTTTGTAAGCGGCTGCATGGATTGGTGAGAAGCCACATGAGTGTCTATATGGGTTATTGATTGGTTGTCTGAGTAGCTGTATGGGTGCCTGAATGTCTGTGTGGGTGGGTGTGTTATGTTTCATATAGATGCCCTAATATAGACATGGTTTGAGATGCCCAAATATAGGCATAATCTTTCACTACATTAGTTCCCTATTCTCCACAATAATGGGCGCTGAGGGCTGAACCTTATCTAGACTGTGGTTTGGGTACAGAAGGAGGGTTTTTCCCGAACAATGGCCTCCTATACCATCTTCGATGTGCTCATCCAGTATGATTAAATATTCATAAGAGTTCTAGGAAACCAGGCAGGGGCTAGGATCCACCTGCATGAACATCTACGTAACCGGTTCATCCCATACGTCATCTTCATACCCAACAATGGCTAAAAACAAGGGACAAAGGGACTCTATACATTTCTGTATAAATACAGCACCTCTTGCTATCAGTAGTTAGAGGGAACCGAGACTTCCAGGCTGACACACTGACCAGAGACACTGAGGCTCCTGCATGCAGTGGCTTCAGCTGACAGTGGTCTAATCATCCCTTGCGGGGTGTCCAACTCGAGACCAGGACGAGGTCCCACACTCTCATTATTCAGGTAATGGGGTTTGACTAAATCCTAGCGGGATTCTTGGCTTCTTTCGCACCTACTCACATGCTAGGTACACTTAGGTACAGTTGTATTCCGCATTAGGTGTCCGTATATAGGTTTTCCTGAAACATGTTCTTATATAGGCACAATTCGCATTGCCCTTATATAGGCATAAGATCCCAGTCCTTATTTAGGCATTAGTCATGCTATCCAAATACAGGCTTGGTCACTTACATCCGTCCACCCTAACGTCACAACGACTTCTTAGAAACCAGACCCTTAAGCTCTTGGGAGTTCCCCTAACACAGGATTATTGATTTCTCCAAGAACTCATTTATTATGCATGAACCGCTATACCTTAAGGGTTCATTCCTGACGTCTTCCTCTGCCCGACTTTACGTCAATGATAACATTCCAAGGCACCTACCGGGTATAAATATACCTTCCCTTGCCCAAGCAAGTAGGAGGAGACCTCGACTTTAGAGGAGCCCGTGTCCCGGCCCGACGCACTGACAAGAGACGCTGTCAACCCTGCTCGCAGAGAATCCAGCTTCCAGTGTTCTGACTCCCTTCGCGGGGTGTTAGAGTTCAAGACCCGGAAAGAGATTCCCACCTCTCTCATTCTCAAGGTATGGAGCTGACTAGAACCTAGAGGGACTCTTGGCATACTAGACTTGGCATACTAGACTATAGCATACCATACTATAGAATACTTCACCTACTTCTTACCTTGCACTACACTTAGGTTAGGTACACTGGGGTAGAACTAGTTAGAGAAGCATCTTATGAGTACTCGCATTTTTAGCTTATGTTATTTATGTATATGAATATATGTGTCATAGCTAAAAGAAAATGCTAGCGCAGTATTATTTCTTTCTACTGCTTATGCTGTACATTATATATCTTGCATACTGTCTTGTGATCATAACAGCTCATATCTCTTACACGAGAAACAAGACTGTTCAATAAATCCTTTTATTGAGACGCCCGTCTATTCTTTCTGTGTAACTCTGAAGAAACTAAGCATGTACGATTAGCTGAGAGGAACTGTTATCTGTTGTTTCCACGATTCTGAGAGTTTACCGATTCTAAAGGGAAACAAAGTTGTCATGTTTATGCGGTTGCCAGAAACTACTCCCTTCTTGTTTACAAGGAGTTTCTAGTGGCCTCTGAGTTAGCTGGCACAAAGCAATTAAGTTTAATATACTCGATAAGGACATACTGACCTCAGTCCTATGTCAAATCTATAGGGTATATTAATCCAATGCGCAGAGCCTATTAGGGAAATAGGAACTACACTACATGGCGCCCAACGTTTAACGCTAGATACTGAGTAACTCAGTCGTGCTTTTCTCTCAGAGACCCCTACTCACATACTCCATAAGACGTCTGGAGTGGGTAGGGTTAAGTATCCGCCAAAGCTAAATAGGACAAAAAATCCTATATATATTAGCTGTTTGGTTTGTTCAACGTTGAAGGATACAGTGTTCCAAAATATTGTGCACCTTATCTTTTGTTTCCTTGAAACTTGTTCTACATTTTTCAAAAAACAAATGTCCGTGCACGGGGATAATGGCACCGAGAATGATGTAGCTGCGGCTGACCCAGTCGTAACAGCTTTTAATTTTACAGGTTTAAATGAAACCGATGAGGGTGTTATAAACATCCATCCAAACTTAAGGAGAGCCATAACTCTAAAACTTATGAAACACGGCCTAACATCAAGAGGTGGTAGAGCAGTTTTCGTGATAGAGGCACACGAATCCTTTCAGACAGAGGTATTCTATTCATGGATAGTATTCCCAGAATCAAATCCACTAACAAAAATGTTTCACTTCTTTAAAGAAGATGAACCACCAGAGGAATATATTCCTTTCGAGGATATTGAAATTCCACTCACTACCAGGAGCATAATCTCTGGTTTAAAGGCGCCCTAAAACATCACAAAAACATTACCAGGCTTGGTCCACTAGGTAGACCAGGAGCAACATGGCCGATTCTAGCCGGCTACACACCTCAACCTGACATCAATGTAATGTCAGACGAGGAATTACTTACTCAACTACAAGAGTTAATACAAATTTACAGACAATTAGTCCAATATGTCATGCAGACTTTCACAGTCCAACCACCAATGACCATTCCAAATCAAACCCCTCAACCGGGGAATACACTAAAAATTACTCCACAGACTTTACACGCAGTCATGGGTAAAATGCCCCCAAAATGTGAACAAATTCCATTCAGGATAGCTCAAAAAATTACTCAAATTGAAGCAGTATTTCCAAATACTAGCCCTTATGAGAAACACAGAATCCTAAGAATCTGTTTACCAATGGGGATCACACCACAACTGGAAGACTGCACCATTTGGGGCGCAATCTTTGCTGCCATCTATACTAAAACACATGGTGTTCCATCAATTGCAGTAATACCAGATATCCTGAAACAAATTCAAAACGAATACGGGGCAGAACCTGCTCTGAATGTAGGTATGAAATTACTGAAAAACTTCGACCAGGTCTCAACAATAATATTATCTAATATTAAAGGGGAGGCAGCATCAGTGGCGATCCGCCAACGCTTAAGGGAATTTGATGTTACAGAACATCAACATGAACTACTCAAAATAATAGAACAATCTTATGCAGAATTAGGCAGAGATAGTTTGGGTGGAAAACCTTTGAAGCCAAAACTATCTGAAAGTCCTGAGAAGGACTCTATTAAACAAAATCCTACATCTTCTAAAAAGAAGTGGGAAACTAATAAACAAAATTCAAAAGAGACACGTTCTCAATCCCAAGGTAGGTCTCCTCAAAAGGAGCCCTCTGAAAGGAGGTATAACCTCAGGAATAGGGATAATTTAAGAAAACCTGACAGATATCAAGATACTGATACACGTTCCTCTCGTACCTTTCAGATATCGTCACAGACATCAGAAAGAAGAGGACGGTCAGAACACAGAGAAGAACGCGTGAAATCCAAAGACGATAAACACGTTCAGAAAAAAAAATCAAAACCTCAATTCACAAAAGAAGGTAGCAGGTCTGAAGATCAGACATGCCGAGGATACTGAGAACACAGCTCAAGAATGGAGAATGGGCTCAGACAATGCTGGACAGTGCAGCAGAAGTAACAATAGCTCGCCAGAACCTGAAGGAACTTCTGGAGATAGTGGACTTGAATGAGTACATCACAGTAGAAACTGTAGACACCAGGGTTAGTACTCCACAAAAGTTATATGAAATAACACTCCGAATGGAGGGAGACATACCAAGAAAAATGAAAATACTCTTTTGAGAGAAACTTTCAAGGGGTTAAGATATACTTCTAGCAGAAAAGGACTGGCCACCAAACTTTGTCAGGGAGTGCCCACATGGTGAGGACATCATTATAAACGAAAACACGGGGACCTGGTTGGATCCCTATTTCAAGCAGCACAGCCTTGCCCATGGCTCCAATTCATCCGGTAAATCAAGTTTGTCAATATATACTCGTCAGTCTATGTACTCTTCAACACTTTTCCTTATCTTCTTTATTCATTTTTTATCAATTTATTTTGTCCATTCCCAAGTTCATTCCAAGAAAAATGACAAACAGGAGGTCATTCCACATATCACGACTTTATTTCAAATGCACCCAATGCATTTCGGGAAAACAATTTCCCTTCGTCAGGGGTATCTATAAAAAATCCATAAATACAACATCATTGGATTATTGCACTATATATAACTTTACATCTGAACACAAACAATATATCTCTCATGATACCTCACTATCACCCAATGCACTGTGTTAATCTATCGAATAACGCTGCATGCACATGAAAACTCATCTTTAACTTTCGTAATGAATCACAGGTTAATTGAGACTAAAAATCTCTGTTCAGTTTCACCACTGCTTTAAAAGGAAACACTACATGTACCTTTACGCTCTTAGATTGCTGTTACAAACCCCATTGACCCCGTGTCAGTCTCAAAGCTGTAATGACTCAAATGGGTGACAAGCGCGCTTACCGTGACATGCAGGGCTTTAAAAACGTCAGTCAGGAACCCAAAGTGGCTCCATTTCTAAATTTCCTCATTGTGATGGCGCGTGCATCTGCACGTCTTCACTCACTGTAGCTATTTAAAAGCATGCAATGTCTCACTGCTATATAAAGCTCCTCCCCATACCCTCAGGACATCATTATGCCAGCCTTCTCCAACCATATTCCAATTCACCTAAAATATACTTATGCCAGGAAATGGGCAGTTGCCCATGCCCCAGCATTATACAAAAATCATGTAGGATGGGCTGAGGACTCACCTCACCACAAAATACATCTAAAAAATCAACCTACTGCACAAAGGCAGTACCCAATAAAGCAAGAAGCTAAAAAACAGGTATGGGAGATCAACTTGAATACCAAGGGGTGATTGAAACATGCACCTCCTCATTGAACAATCCTTTGATTCCTGTATCCAAACCAGACAATACATATTGTCTAGTTTTGGATTACAGACACTTGAACACTTGTTACCAAAACATTTGCAGTGCAAAATGCACATAGTACAGCATTAATGAATAACATTGTGCGCAAAAAATATAAAACCACATTGGACATTTCAAATGGTTTCTTTTGTCAAAACATAGCACCTGAAAGCAGGTACTTAACAGCTTTCTCAATAATGGGGACCCAGCATCAAATTTGTAGACTCCCACAAGGGTTCAAAAACAGCCAGGGGTTATTCTCAGCAAGAGTAACAGAGTTACTACAAATTTATGATAATGAGGCATTGTCATATGTCGATGACATCTATCTGACAGACGATGACCTAGATAGGCACTTGAACAGGGTGAGTACCATTATATTGGGCTTCGCCTCTGAAGGCTATAAATTCAACTTTAAAAAATCCAGAATTGCCCATCTCAATGTCCTTTTCCTAGGATATGAGCTTTCAAGTGAAGGCAAGAGCCTGGCAGCTAACTTTTTAGAAAAGTGCGGCGCTGCTCCAACCTCCAAAAACGCTGAAAAATTTACAATCCATCTTGGGTTTCCTACATTTTGGAAGAACTTACATTCTAAATTACGCAGAAAGGGTTAAACCTCTCTACGAATTAATCAAACCTGATTTTTCAACAAAACATTGGACACAGGAACACACAGAAATCCTGCGTTCACTCCAAGCTAACATGTTAGCAACAAATCACTTACAAACACACGTAAATAAACGCAATTTAGTGATCCGAATAATTTCGGGTCAATGCGGATTCACCTATTTAACATTTAATGAGGGTGAAAAAGTACCAATAGCATACAAATCACATTTGTATACACAAGCAGAAATGCGCTTCACTTCAACGGAAAAAATACTGACAGCAGTTCAAACCGCTGTAGCAAAAGAAAGAGCTCTAGCCCAAGGGAAACGCATTATTGTCGTAACTCCAGTACCAGCCTTAGAGGCGGTTACAAAAGTGAGCATTCCAAATACAAAAGCGTTACATCCTAGATGGATACAATGGGTTAATTATCTTGCTGCAACAGATATTGAATATGGTTTTGATCCTGATTTAAAAACACAAGCATTCCTGCAATATGAATATGAATGTCCTCTGCCCACTGAAATTCTGCCTCTCGATCAGTACGAATTTATAATTTACACTGATGGATCAGCACAACCCACTACATGGAGTAAGCAAGCTTACAGTGCAGCGTGCGCAATCGTTAAAGGTCGCATGCGCAATGGTGACTTCAGACCAATGGTCACTAAAACCCAATCTCTAGGAGATTGTACAGCTCAGCGAGCTGAACTACAAGCATTCAAACAGGCACTTGAAAATACAGATCACGAATTCCCCACACTTATAGTGTGCGATTCTTTTTACTGTGTTCAGTCGTATAATGAATATTTACAGAATTGGCTTGAAAACGGGTTCAAAGATGCAAAAGGTGGCACAATAATGCATAAAACGCTTTGGGAACAAGTAGTTCAGTTAAGAAACGAACTACCAAAAGCTCACGTGATACACACGCTGAGTCATCAACGTGATGGCATTCACGTTGCAGGGAATTCATTGGCTAATGAAGCCGCAAAGGGGGCTGTTCAGACGGCTTCCGTAGCTGCGATCACTCGTTCAAAAACGAGAATAGACAGTGAGATATTGTTGGCTGTCAATGCTTCAAGCAAAGACAGTGGTGCAGCGTTACCAAAAACAATACCACTCAAGTACTCTTATGTAGGGGGGCGCTAGAGGGCACCGGCAAGATGGCCGCACATTAAGTGCTGCTCCGCCCGGCTGATCTGCAATCCGCCCAGAATCTGCGGATAAAATGAGCAATCCAAGTGCCTGCTGCGTTGCTCTGGCTGCGGGTACACTCCGGCTGCAGTAGGGTCTGTCTTGGAGGCTGAGGAGACCCGATATCTGCAGCGCTGGAGCTGGGACGGCCCTCAGCAACTCGTGTACAAGATGGCGGCCGCCATGGCAGCGAGCGAGGTTTGAGCGCTCCTCGGGGCTTTGTGCCTGCTACGAGGGCTCCTGCTCCCTCTGCCCTGTTCTGACGGCGGGGGCGGCGACTGCTGCGGACTACTGGCGGGGGCCCGGGCTCACCCAGGACTGCTGCACGTCTGGTGCCCCGCGTCGGGGGCCCGAGCGATCGCCGCTGCGACAGGATCCCTGTGAGGTGTCTTGCCGATCCTGCGGGACGTGCCAACGGACCTGACCAGCGGCGGCGGAATATCGTCAGCGCCCGCCGGGCTGCGGTATGTGGGGGGCGGTCCGGGCCTCGGCCTGAGACCACGGTGGTGGGGGCTGGCTGGGGTCTTGGGCTGTGGTCTGCCTGCTGTGGCTTGTGGGAGAGGCGAGCCCGCATTTGACTGCCTGCACGGCGATGCCTGAAATGCCGGTTTGGGGGGCAGAGACTGGCTGATGCTTGCTGCTGTAGAGTGGATGGCCCCCTGCTGATGAGTATTCGCCTGGACTGGGCTGCGTGAGGCTACTATTATAGCGCTGCTGGTGGAGTGTCCCTGGTGTGGCCTCCCTGCGGCCGAGGGGGCCCTGGTGCGATGGTGCGGGGTGTGGGCCGGTTTATAGTGGCAACCCATGAAGTGATGGAGGCTGCCTGACCCCGAGACTCGCAACATATCCCGGCTCCCCGCTGCCTGCGCCCCGTTTTGACCTGGCCTGGCTATCTTTGTAGGGGCCTTCAGTTGCTGACTGCAGAGAGTGTCGTGGAGGATCCTCCGGGTCACGTCGCTGGGTGCCATACACCCTCCCTCTGGGGCTGGGGAGGGTGTGCCTCTGCTGGGAGTCAAACTCTCTGGAACGCATGCTGTACGGTTCAGAGTTCCCCGTACGCATACTACAGGCTCCTGAGCATTGGGTCATTGCATTGCTGCTTGGGGTGTTCCAGGGCACCCGCTGTTACCACAGCTCAATATGGGGAAGCCGGATAAATCACAGCCCGACTCACTTTTGAGGCACGAAAATCAAGCAGGGCCCCTCAGAAGGCAGCTTCTGATTCGGAGGCGGACTGTCAAGGAGATGGCACTTCTAGTCTGGAGTCTACACTGCTGGCGATGCAGAAAAGTCTACAGGCCATTGAGGGCAGCATGTCCACTATCAATCACAGACTGGACCATATGTCCTCCCAATTAGAAAAGCAGTCTGCAAGAATGGGGGAGGTGGAGCAGAGGGTGTCCACTGCGGAGGACGGACTCAGTGATGTCACTAGTAAGGCTCTCAATATGGAAAAGGTATTAGCCATAATACAGGCCAAGAACGAGGATTTGGAGGCCAGGTCTAGGAGGAACAACATCCGCCTTTTGGGCCTTCCTGAGTCCACAAACTCGGGTAAAATGGAACTTTACATGGAGTCTCTCATTAAGGAGGTATTTGGAACTGAGCAGCTGTCTCCAATATTCGTGGTGGAGCGAGAACACCGTTCCCTGGCGGTGCGTCCGGCCCTTGGGGCCCCTCCCCGGCCAATCATAGCCCGGCTATTGAACTATCGGGATCGGGACACCATCTTGCGACTGGCCACGGAGAAAGGTAACATCTGTCACCAGGGGAACAATTTGTCCTTCTTCCCTGACTTCACTGCCACGGTCCAGGCGGCGCGGCGCGAGTATAGGGCCGTAAAAAAATTCCTTCAGTCCGAGGACATATCGTATGCTATGCTGTATCCAGCTCGGCTCCGTGTGGGAGCGGAGGGGAGCGTTAAAATCTTCTCGACTCCAAAGGCAGCGATGGAGCATGCGAAGCACTTGAAGAGGCAGCGCCGAGAGCCTGAGACTGATAAGGGAGAGGGGAAATGACAATATCAGAGTACCCTATGATCGGAGCCCTTCCCTAAGGGGCCTTAACTGCACTGTTTATTAGATTTGTCTTACTTGTGGGCACTCGTTTTGCCTATTTGGCTCCCATTTCTGCTCTCACGATGAGGGCTGCATTGCCATATGTAGTTTAGGCAGGATGCACTTGGTTCAGTATCAGCTTCAGGATTGTAACACAGGTACACGACCTGATCAGCCACCTCCTACCCAGTGGGAGAACAGTAGCACTCTGACGCCCCCCATATGGGAATTCCCCACACACTGTTATTTGTTTGTGATGTTAGATGGGAGTTAGATGGGTTTATCAGGGATGGCTTTGGCAAGTTGAGGGAGGCCAAAGTGGGTGGGGGGCAGGTGAGGGGGTGGAGCGGGTGGGGGGTCGCAAATGGCACTGTCTGAATAATTGCTCTCTAACGTCTGGCACGAGTATCGCAGAACTGAATCTTGTATTTTTATACACCTGGAAGTTAATTTGCCTTGGGAGCTTTGGGGGAATGTACCTACTGTGGACTACCTGGGTTTACTGCTGTCTCATGTTGCAACGCTCAGCGGGCTATCGATTTACTGGTCTTCTGCAATGTTGTTTATGTGTATGTCATTATCACCCCTCTTACAGTAATGCGAGGTAATTTCCATTTCTTAACTTGGAACGTACGAGGCCTAAATAGCCCAAAAAGATACGCACTGTGATGGCAACCTTAGATAGGCTCAATATCCAAGTGGCGATGCTGCAGGAGACTCATCTCACTGCACTGTCTGATCAAAAGGTGGGGTCCCGATGGGCGGGGGCACGGATTATGTCTTCCTACTCATCCTACTCTTGGGGGTGATGATCCTTGTCAAACGAGGGGTCCCATTTCAGGTTCATAGGACTGAGACCGATGACCAGGGCAGGCTAGCCATTGTGCATGGTACGCTTGGGGGTGCGAGTGTGCTATTGGTAAATGTCTATGGTCCAAACGTGGATGATCACTCTTTCTATGCGGATGTGTGGCGTCGCGTCTCAGCGTTCCCCATTGCAGAAATTATATGGGGGGGACTTCAACACCTGTTTGGATGTGCACGCAGACAGGGCGGGAATGGGAGCGGGACGGCAGAGACTAACGACCACGGCACTACTGGGCCTACTGGAAGCAGGGAATCTGCATGATGTCTGGCGTATTGACATCCGGGGACTAGGGAGGGTACATTTATCTCCACGGTGCATGGCACATGGTCCAGGTTGGACTACTGGCTGGTATCGGAGGTTGCTTGCACCTGGGTCCTGGATGTGCAACACCTAGCAAAAACACTATCTGACCACTCCCCGGTTCTTCTTGAGTTGCGGGTCCCGGGTTATGAACGACCCCCATTCTCGTGGAGGTTACAGCCGTCCTCTCTGACTGATCAGGTCTTCAAACATACAGTGGGAGAGGCCATTAAAGATTTTTTCAGAGAAAATGAGGGAACAGTGGATAGCCAGGCGGTTCTTTGGGAGGCCTTTAAGGTTACGATTCGGGGGTTTGTATTGGAGCGCAGGCAGGGGTTCTAAAAGATTTACGCCGCAGAATTCACAAACTTGCCGGGGAAATAGTCGCACTGGAATGGGCCTATGCTCACGACTACTGCACCGGAGACGCTCTCTAAAATCCGTGAGCTGGTAACGGAACACAATGAGACAGTAGATCAAGAAATGGCGCATAGGTCTCGGCGATGTATCGCCCGCCATTATGGAGAGGGGGGGCGCCCTAGCCGCACGCAGCACAGCAGCTGGCTGCCCCACGACACCAGGCCAATATAACCGGGCTACTGGACGGGGAGGGAGTGCCGCATTATGGCACGGCTGAAATTAGCAACGTGGTGCTGGGTTATTACTCGGACTTATATGGGGACCGTGAGGTTCCCGCAGCTGAGGAACTTCATGCCTATTTGGATGATGTCGCACTGGGTTGGCTACCACCACAACACCGGGAGTATCTAATACAACCCTTTGATGTTGAAGATGTTAAACTAGCCATCATGTCTCTCCCGACCTGTAAGGCAGCTGGACTTGATGGGCTCCCCAGCGAATTTTATAAGGCATATGCGGAGGACCTAGCGCTGCGCCTGCAGGAGGTATTCGCCGAAGCATATGAATCTGGAGCTTTGCCTCCCTCCCTTACGGAGGCCCTGTTGGTTATGCTGCTGAAACCGGATAAGGCGGCGAACCTATGCGACTCATACAGGCCCCTCTCCATTATATAAATATTGATGCCAAGATTTTGGCAAAAATGATCGCCACTCGGCTACAACCCTTGGTTCCCAAATTGGTCCTCCCAAATCAGTCAGGATTTGTTCCCTCTAGATCCACCATGCATAATCCCCGCACAAGCTTCGCTACCCTGCACTACTTTGAGCGTGACTTCCAGGCGGTGGCCGTGCTGCTGGATGCGGCCAAGGCCTTAGATTCGCTATAATGGGAATTCATGTTTACGGTCCTGCAGCGCATGGGCATGCTGCTGTTCTTCCTCAAATGGATACACCTCTTGTATACTGCGCCAGTGGCGCGGATTCGGGTGAACGGTTGGATTTCAGATCCCTTTTTTATTAAACGGGGCACGCGGCAGGGCTGCCCCCTGTCGCCCATGCTATTTGCTCTGGCGCTTGAGCCTCTGGCGTGCAAGCTCCGTCAATTACATGCACAGGCCGCATTGAGGTTCTGGCAGAGGCCCTTGGTGGTCTCCCTGTATGCCGACGACATGCTGCTTTATGTCCGAGAACCGGCCATTTATTTACCAGCGCTACTGCATGAGTATGTCAAATTTGAACGATTCTCGGGACTGGGTATCAATTGGGCCAAGTCCACAGTTTTTCCGCTGACCGCTGGGACCACAGAGATGGAACTTGATTATCCTTTAAAATGGTCTGTTGACCCAGTAAAATACCTCGGTATATGGCTGCATTGGGACCCGGAGGTGGTGATTACGGCTAATTATGGCCGGGCTGTGGACGGGATCATGGATCAGGCAGCGCGGTGGGCAAGACTTCCCCTTTCACTTGCGGATCGTATAGCGGTCGTCAAAATGTCTTTCCTTCCCAAACTCCTTTATCTCTTTATCAATATCCCCATCTGATTGAATAAAGCGTTCTTTGCTGCGTTGCAGACGATCCTGCTAACGTTTGTTTGGGGGGGCAAAAACCCCGCTGTAGCTGGACTGTACTAACGTTACCCTTTGACCGAGGCGGTTTTGAAGCTCCTTACATGCGTCTTTATTACCTGTGCGCCCAGGCGCAGTTTGCGCACTTCTGGTACTACCCCCAAGAGATTTCAACCGCACACTGCAATTGAGGCGGACTCGATATTGTCGATGCCCCTAAGAGCGGCTGCGTTGATGGGGGGTAGTGGCGGCCCGCGAACAGAAATTAACCCAGTTCACTGCACGGCCTGGGCATGGAAAGCGCTTGCTAGCAAAGCACGGCTGGGATACTTATATACTCCCAAATTGCCGCTTGCGGCCCATCCTGATATTTCAGCCGCTAGGGAACCAGCAGCCCTGAAGGTATTGAATGCGGTGGGGATTGCGCAGCTAGGTGACCTATATGAGAATGGACGATTCCGGTCATTGTCGGACCTGCAGGCGGGTCACGACACCGGATTTATGTTAGGGTTTACTTATGTGCGTGTGCGGCAAGCGATCCGGGACATCTACCCGAGTTCCCTCATGAACCACGAACATTACAAGCCTTGCGGGCGGTGTTGGGAGGTGAGAATCACGGTGGGTTGATCACCAGGCTGTATAATGCGTCACTTCGAGAGCAAGAACTCACTGCATCCCCCTCGTACACTAGATGGAATGACCTGCTATCTGCTGAGTTAACACTGGACGACTGGAAATTTTGTTGTGCGCTGACCGGGCGCCTGACCGCAAATTGCAACCTCCGCATAATCCACTTTAAGTATTTACATCAGCTTTACTACACTCCGAGTCAATTATACAAGTTTGGCTTGCGTGACAGTACATGCTGTGTGCGCTGCGGTCAGGCGGATGCGGATTTTATGCACTTAGCTTGGTCATGTGCTGGCATTTTCAAATTCTGGGAACGAGTCACGCAGATATTGTCTGCAGTTATTGCTGAGCCTGTCGCGTCTATGCCTGTGGTGTGTCTGCTGGGGTGGGTGCAGAAACTGAAACCCGGCAATAGACGCTTGGTAGCCATAGCTACTCTCTTCGCAAAGAGAGCGGTGGCACAATGCTGGGGAGCATGGGCCGTGCCTACGGCAGCTAGGTGGATCAGAGATTTGCTCTACTGCAGGGACCAGCTGGGAGTATATGCGGAAGAACTGCCTGAAGCATCTAGACCCAAGGATTTCTGGGCTCCTCTCTCTGGGTATCTCCTTACTAACCCGGACTTGGCTTAACTCCCGGTTGTGGTGCACATTGCATGAGCTCAGGGACGTCTGGAATACTACTTTGTGAGATTCTAGGTGGTGCAATCTACTACTGCCAATATGCCATGACTGTATTCAAGAGTGCCAAGGTGGAGAGGGTGGGTAGTTGGGGGGCAGGGGCACTTCGAATTGGGGAGTTTGGTTTGATGTTACAAAATCAGCTTGTAATGGACACTCTGGTACGAATAATAAGCTCATCCCACCTGCGAGTGGGATTCTATGCATCACTATGTACCATCAAGCTGTCAATAAATACATTTAAAAAAAAAAAAAAATACTCTTATGTAATTGATGCAAACAACGTTCCTTTTGCTTGAATCCCTGGAGTGGGGGATAGGGTAATACCAAACATGGAACGTAGTGCAGCTTTGATTTATGAAGCACATCTGGGGGAGGTTCTGTCACATCAAGGGATCTCTAAAACAATATTAACATTAAAAGAGATGTACTGGTGGCCTGGAATGAATACACAGATTCACATCTTCATCGATGACTGCATAGACTGCAATAGACAGCGTGGTGTAGAACGCCATCAGACACCAGACTACGAAGTAGCCTGCCCAGTACAGACACCATTGTTAGACAGCATTAGACTATCTACGCGCAGGCGTCCTTTATGACAAATGCGTTCCCACAAATACTAAGATAAGGTTCCTATGGATGTGGCCTAAGCGCTCGGCTGACGCTCGAACTGTTATAAAAGATTTGCGAGTCTTTATCGGCACATACGCAATTGGCACACTACATTCTGACCAGGGCCCTGCGTTTAGCTCTCGGGCTTACAAAGAAGCCATGGCCAGTTTGGGCGTAGCATTGCGGTACTCCTCTCCATTTCATCCTGAGGGAAATTCTATTGTGGAAAGGAAAAACTGGGACATAAAGCAGTCTGTAACAGCTAGAGTATTAGGTTCGGGTGATTGGTGGGTCAAACATCTTTATGGGGTCCAACGCTCATTAAATAATTTGCCAAGAAGTTCTCTAGGGGGGGTCACTCCATATGAGGTCCTATTTGGGACAAGAATGTGGGTTTCTGATCTCGAATGTAAAGGCACAGTGGTGGAAAATAAACCCTTTGATATCAAAGATCGTTTGGCTGTTTTACAGGATCTAAATAAACTAAGATCGAAACAAAGCAACGTGTTCCTGAAGCCAACCACCACTGGGGAAACACCGGCAGTCCCAGAAAGGCCTGTCTGGATCCCAAAAGTTGGGGATCTAGTCAGAGAGAAGATTGCGGACAAGAAGGAATTTGGACCTTCTTACAGACAACCAGTAACTGTCCTAGCCGTCCACGGAACAAGAACAGTACTTCTGCCACCCCTTGCTGGAAAAAAGGAGAAAAGATTTGTGTCAATCGACCTCATCAAACCACAGTATGTGGCCAATACTAAATAGTAGGCCTCGTGGACTCCGACCTAGTAGCAGACGTACTCCTCTCGCTACTATCCAAGAGGTTCAGACTGAAAGACTCATAACCATCGAGAATTCAGCAGTAACAGATGATGGACTAAGCAACAATGCTATGGAACTCATCCCTCTTGAAACTCAAGTAACAGTTCGTCCAGATACACCTGTCTACACCAACGTAACAAGTGATCAATTGGTTCCAGCGATTTCGACGAATCCTGATGCAATTGACCGAACTGCTTCTGGCTATTTTATTAACTTTAATATGTTTTCTGAGGATCCAAGTGAGCCTGAAACGACGCCAGCCCTACAAAAATCTTTAAAACAACAAGTACAAAACCTTTTTCATTTCCTGAAAGAGACTTATCTGGTTTTCACTATGGATTGAACTATGGATTATTTCTGGAATATTTTTCTTTCTGCTTTGGCTAGCTTTGGTTATGACTATCAGCGTGCTTATAAATGGCAGATATATCCATATGGACACTGAAAGTAAAAATGTGAATCTACTTTTAAAACCACACAAATCATCCCATCGTGAAGCAAGAGACTTGTCAGCAGTGAACATCACAGCCGTTCCTATACAGGATGGTATAGTGTGGGACAAAATCGATTTTGACATATTCGGCCCAACAGAACTTTTGAACATTCCATATTTATTTAAAATTTCATTAAGTGACTTTATTACCTCCAGTACCTATTCTGATGATTGGGACTTTGAGACTGTAAATGACATGATGTCTGATCTAGAAAGGTCTGCTGCATTCTCTAACAATGAATACCTAGAGGGTTCATCAGACTACGAACAGCTTTATTGTTACAACCACTATGGTCATCATTTCTTGCATAAATCTGCAACACCTAGAAATGTGTTTATGTTTAACCAATGGGAACATTGTCCTACACCGCCAAAGGGTAGTTCAAAAACGTTTGCAAATAAGTTTCTATATTTTTCAGGGTACAATACATCTGATCCAGAAACATTTTACTATAAGAATGTAAACAAAACAGGACAGAAAATTATGTTAACTAATACAAAACAGATTTATTCTGCAGCCTTTATTACCCAACTGTCTAGACAAGGATTTGACTTTTGGAAGGACACAATAGACACAAAATCTGTCTGGGGTTCTAAAGATTGGCAAGTACAGGGGATAGAAGCTTTGTTTAGAGCATGTATCATCCCACAGCAAATAATGTTTTTGAATGACACTGTGCAACAAACGTCTTGCCTTGGTTTAGCCAAGATCAAAGACATGAACACACCTTCTGTACCAACACCTGCAAGTAATAGCACTACACAGGGAGCGGTCACAGTAGACACAATACTACAAAACAACAGAACAGATCCTGATTGGAAAAAATGGTTACTCTGGCCCACAGACACAAACATCTGTCAAGAAAGATTCCTGAATAGAATACAGGGCTTTACTATCCATAGGCCAGACCCATGTTATGTCCAACGACAACATCCAGGGGTAGTAACAACATACAGTGTAAGAAAATTGTGCCTCGAATGGTTGCAAAAATCTACACTCGAGGATGTGAAACAACACTTATCTTTACTTAAAGAAGACGCAGACCTTAGGGATTTCTTGCTAGGACCAAGAAAACCGTGTCAAAAACGTTTCATATATGCCGGCATTTATGCTGCTTATAATGAAATATGGAAGGTTTCACAGGCAGAGGCCGCAGAAAGAATACGTGAGCTTGATCGTATTAACTTAGAGAAATCTCTCTCTGTGGTCGACAATGGGTTAACAACTTTGTCATCCAGAATTTATTCACTGGACAACATTGTATCCTCTGCTATTGACATACTGGAACAAGATTTAGCCATGTTACAACAAGGCCAATCTCAGTTACGTTCTTATGTTATTAGGCTGGACGCTGCAATCCTTGCATGCAGGCTATGTGCCTTGGCTTTTTATCAACACGTCGTCTCTGTTTTCAGAATACAATCTAACGGATAAACAGATCGAACTGGCACAAAGGGGAGCAAAGTATACAGTGCTGAGCATTGAAAAACTGGAAAAATTACCATTTATGGTAGCAGAAAAACCAGCTACAGAATGGCTTATCCATGGCAAAATAACTCTGCCTGTCACTACTTTTCATTTTCAGTATTGCCTCAAGCAAATGCAAGCAGGCAAATATGAAAAAGAATACATTAAGACATCCTGGGATTTACCTTATGAATACAGATGTTGGAGTGGGGATCGTGAAGTGTTTCTAAGCGGTACACACTGTGAAACTGCACTAAGCGGTTCACTCATATGTCAGGACATTTCTTTACACGGGGCTTGTAATGGTTCTGTGGCAAACTTGTCCTGCCACCAGCAGGGTACACCAGCTACTGTGATTAATCCAACGTTTGGCCAACTTTCTAACGGGAGTTACCTCATGTTGAATGATCAGAGTTGCTGTGGCATGTTGCCAGCCATCCCATATCTGGTAACGGTTGGCTCCAGGGTTACTTGTTGTATGCAAGTATTGTTCCCCCCAATAGACACATTCAGGTAGTCGCCTCTACGGCCTTCATTGAATGTTTCTTTTATACATTTTGATACTTTAAGCAGAATGAAAGCCATGCTTTTGCAACAGACCGTGCCTTTGACCTCGGCCAAAGAAATCTATGATTTACAAATTGCAAGGACTTCGGCTGAGATACAGGCTTTAATTCGTACAAACTGCCCTATACATTTCGTAGAAATGATGGGACGTATCTTAAACATATCTGATACAAGCGGGATTGTACATGTATTTAAGACCATCTGCTCAGGACTGTTAACACCTTTTCAGGCAGTCCTCGGAATCATTCCAAACTTCGCACATTCAGTGTTTGGTGGTGTGCCATTAATTCTAGCACTGGTTGCGGGAATCCTGTTTTTATTCCTACTACTACGCTATGGCAAGCCTATCAACCGGCATCACTCCCAGCAATTTGGAGAAAGCTCTCCTAGAACAGAAGTGCTGTGAGCACATAGTGCAACTTTTGGGCATACCTCGTCTACGGGAACTTAATACAACATGGTTTCTGTCATTTAGACCAATCTGGCAAGATTGCATCTTACCTGTTCTACGCTGCCTGCTTTGCGGTGAAGAATCCGTGCTAGACACCTGTCTAACACTCCTATCAGTCATGCCAATGGATATCGATACTCTGCTGGACCCGATAACGGCCCATGCTCTGTGTTGTCCCCAGAGGCTAACAATCCTGATGACGGCATTCCTTGAGATCTCACAGACGCTTCCTGCTGCTGCTGAGGTACGAGATGGATCAACAGGCACACAGGTAACAACGGACGCGAACATTGCTGCAGCATCCAATGCTGAGGGCGATGCCTCACATCTCTGTGCAGTTAACCTTCTAAACGAGGTGTTCCAACTGTCACCGACATCGGTAGACGATCTTTTGTCTACAGGAATAGATGATTTCATGTTTACACCAGACAAATACACTGACTTTGATTCGGCTCACAGTGTACCGGGGAAGCAATGAATTTGGCCTCCATATTTTCAAAACAAAAGAAAACTTGGAACTCTTCCTAAAAATTGAATTTTTTTTCTCTCTCTATTTTTGAAAATACATGGCAATTCAGTCTGCTTACAGTAGAACTATTCATATAGAACGGACTTCTTTGAATACTTCCAGGGACACATTGTCACCTTATTTACCACAATTTCATTTAAGTACCATGATATGCAATGGCTTTCTGTTTATTCATTCATGTTGCATTTATTTCCAATATATGCTTAGAATGAAAAAATACTTTAAAATGTAGAGTACCTATTGCATTACATGTTTTAGCAACAGTTTCTTTAAAAAAAAAACACGTATTTTAATAATCTTTTAGAAATGTTTTTAGCAACATGTGGTACTCAGTTTAATGTTTAGCATTTAATGTTTAGCATTTAGTACTATCGTTCATTCGAAAGTTGAGTGGGTGTTGTATTCCGCATTAGGTGTCCGTATATAGGTTTTCCTGAAACATGTCCTTATATGTCCTTATATAGGCACAATTCGCATTGCCCTTATATAGGCATAAGATTAGTGACAAAACTGTGTGAATGTCTGTATCAGTCTGTCTGTTGGTTTGTAAGCGGCTGCATGGGTTGGTGAGAAGCCACATGAGTGTCTATATGGGTTATTGATTGGTTGTCTGAGTAGCTGTATGGGTGCCTGAATGTCTGTGTGGGTGGGTGTGTTATGTTTCATATAGATGCCCTAATATAGGCATGGTTTGAGATGCCCTAATATAGGCATAATATTTCACCTACATTAGTTCCATATTCTCCACAATAACGGACGCTGAAGGCTGAACCTAATCTAGACTGTGGTTTGGGTACAGAAGGAGGGTTTTTCCCGAACAATGGCCTCCTATACCATCTTCGATGTGCTCATCCAGTATGATTAAATATTCATAAGAGTTCTAGGAAACCAGGCAGGGGCTAGGATCTACCTGCATAAACATCTACGTAACCGGTTCATCCCATATGTCATCTTCATACCCAACAATGGCTAACACAAGGGACAAAGGGACTCTATACATTTCTGTATAAATACAGCACCTCTTGCTATCAGTAGTTAGAGGGAACCGAGACTTCCAGGCCGACACACTGACCAGAGACGCTGAGGCTCCTGCATGCAGTGGCTCCAGCTGACAGTGGTCTAATCATCCCTTGCGGGGTGTCCAACTCGAGACCAGGACGAGGCCTACACTCTCATTATTCAGGTAAGGGGGTTTGACTAAATCCTAGCAGGATTCTTGGCTTCTTTCGCACCTACTCACATGCTAGGTACACTTAGGTACTGTTGTATTCCGCATTAGGTGTCCGTATATAGGTTTTCCTGAAACATGTCCTTATATAGGCACAATTCGCATTGCCCTTATATAGGCATAAGATCCCAGTCCTTATTTAGGCATTAGCCATGCTATCCAAATACAGGCATGGTCACTTACATCCGTCCACCCTAACATCACAACGACTTCTTAGAAACCAGACCCTTAAGCTCTTGGGAGATCCCCTAGCTCAGGATTATTGATTTCTCCAAGAACTCATTTATTATGCATGAACCGCTATACCTTAAGGGTTCATTCCTGAAGTCTTCCTCTGCCCGACTTTACGTCAATGCTAACATTCCGAGGCACCTACCGGGTATAAATATACCTTCCCTTGCCCAAGCAAGTAGGAGGAGACCTCGACTTTAGAGGAGCCCGTGTCCCGGCCTGACGCACTGACAAGAGACGCTGTCATCCCTGCTCGCAGAGAATCCAGCTTCCAGTGATCTGACTCCCTTCGCGGGGTGTTAGAGTTCGAGTCCCGGAAAGAGATTCCCACCTCTCTCATTCTCAAGGTATGGAGCTGACTAGAACCTAGAGGGACTCTTGGCATACTAGACTTGGCATACTAGACTATAGCATACCATACTATAGAATACTTCACCTACTTCTTACCTTGCACTACACTTAGGTTAGGTACACTGGGGTAGAACTAGTTAGAGAAGCATCTTATGAGTATTCCCGTTTTTAGCTTATGTTATTTATGTATATGAATATATGTGTCATAGCTAAAAGATAATGCTAGCGCAGTATTATTTCTTTCTACTGCTTACGCTGTACATTATATATCTTGCATACTGTCTTGTGATCATAACAGCTCATATCTCTTACACGAGAAACAAGACTGTTCAATAAATCCTTTTATTGAAACGCCCGTCTATTCTTTCTGTGTAACTCTGAAGAAACTAAGCATGCACAAATAGCTGAGTGAAACTGTTTTCTGTTGTTTCCACGATTCTGAGAGTGTTCCGATTCTAAAGGGAAACAAAGTTGTCATGTTTATGCGGTTGCCAGAAACTACTCCCTTCTTGTTTACAAGAAGTTTCTAGTGGCCTCTGAGTTAGCTGGCACAAAGTAATTAAGTTTAATATACTCGATAGGGACATACTGACCTCAGTCCTATGTCAAATCTATAGAGTATATTATTCCAATGCGCAGCGCCTATTAGGGAAATAGGAACTACACTACAGTACATCTAGACAGGCATCGTAGGAGTATGCGCTTTATTTTATAAATGCATTTTATATTCATGTATATGTTCATGACTATTGCAAAATGGTAGAACTGTACTATCCTTTTTTATTCACTGTACTGCTGATCATATATCTCTGCTACTGTTTAACAGTTGTCGCAGCACATATATTTTATACTAGAAGAACAACTGTGCAATAAATTCTCATTGTAAACAAGCTCGACTGTTTCTTTTGTGTAACTCTCTGAGACCAAATGAGCAAGCAAGAGTGACTGAGCGAAAAGTAGTACATTGTTTCCACGAGTCTGAGGAATCAGGGTTGTTGTGTTCTGAGGTTGCTAAAAACTACTCTCTCTGATAAAAAGGAGATTCTAGTAGCGCTGTGAGCTAGCTAATGCAAACAGGCTAATATACGCGGTGGGGGTGCTCAGAATCAGTCTGCCACCAGGCCCACACTGTATGTTATCCAAAAGCGCAGGTCCTGCAGGGCTACTATAGGAACTACACTACATGGCCCCACCAACATTAGTTTGGGTACTTATTTAACAGTAGAATCTGAGTAGTTCAGTCGTTCTTATTCTCAGAGACCCCTATTCACAAAAACCAGAGTCGTCTGGAGTGGGTGGGCACAAACTCCGCCACAGCTGAGACAGCAAGAAATCCTATTTATTGGCTGTTGGTTAATCAAGCTTGAGGGACATTTAGTGCCCAAAATTGTGCAAAACACCTTATCTTAATTTCCTTGGGCAGCTATTCCATGTTCTTAACACAATGACTACTGAAAACGGAGAATTAGACCCGTTGGCACAAGTAGGTCAGTCAGATGAGGAAGATGCCAATGCAATACATATTGCACCCAATGTAAGACACACACTCACACTTAAACTCCTCAAACATGGATTACCAGCCAGAGGAGGTATAGTAATATTCGTGATAGAGGCACACTAAGATTTCCAAACAGAGGTGTTCTATTCATGGGTTACATTCCCAGCAGCAAATGCTATAACAAAAACTTTTCATTATTATATACATGAAGAAGTCCCAGCGCTCTACACTCCGTTTGAGGAAACTGAAATTCCGCTTACCTACCAGGAACATAATTTCTGGTTTAATGGTGCCCTACCCTACTCAAGAAGAAGAGCAAGACTCGGTCCATTAGGAAGACCAGGAGCAACATGGGCGATATTAGCGACCTATGCACCACATCCTGACATTGACACAATGCCAAATGATGAATTGCTTTTTCAACACAAAGAGTTGATAAAACTTTACAGAAACATGACAAAATTCGTCGTGAGGACACCTGCGGTCCAACCAACAGTAATTACACCAAATACAGCTCCTACACAGAGCACAGCTACTAAAATTACTCCACAAACATTACACGTGGTAATGGGTAAATTGCCCTCAAAATGTGAACAAATTCCTTTCTGGGTAGCTAAGAAAATAACCCAGTTAGAAGCAGTATTCCCAAATACCACACCATTTGAAAAACATAGGGGCATATTATCAACGGCCAGCGATAATTATCGCTGGCCGTGCTGAGCGCCGAATTCCCTAACGCAGGCTATCTCTGGTATTTATCGCCCTGGTAGCGCGTTATTAACAACGCGTTTCCCCAGGGCGATAAGAATTCCAGAGATAGCGAGGTTATCGCCGTTTTGCAGGGAACATCGCTGGTTTTCCAGCGATGTTCCTGCAAACGGCGATATACCTGCTGATACGACCCTGTGGTCGTATCAGCATAATCCATCCCCTATGTCTAACATAGGTAAGTCAGGATTTTAGCAGACGTTAGATTTTGGCGAAAACGGCCGTTTCGCCAAAATCTAACGTCTGCTAAAATCCTATGGACTGCCTTGTTAATATCGCGATGTGAACATCAGCGATATTTTCAAGGCAGTCCATCCGAGGTACGCCCAGTGACGCCCACTTTGCATCTCATTAGAGATGCAAAGGGAGCGTCGGAAAAGGGTGCTAACATGCGATTATGCATGTTAGCACCCTCTTGTTGATAGGGCGATAGTTTTATCTCCGTTTTTCTGGCTTTTAAAGCCAGAAAAACGGAGATAAAGCCCTTGTAGATATGCCCCATAGAATGTTAACAGTCTGCTTGCCCATGGGGATTACACCACAGTTAGAGGATTGTACCTCTTGGGGTACAGTCTTTGCTGCCATATATACCAGAACTCATGGTATTCCTTCATTAGCAGTGACACCAGATGTATTAAGACAAATACAAAATGAGTACGGAGCAGAGCCTGCTCTGAACTTAGGGATGAAGTTATTAAATAACTACGACCAGGTATCAGCCATAATACTAGCTAACATTAAAGGGGAAGCAGCATCAGTGGCAATCCGCCAACGCCTACGGGAGTTCTCTCCATTAGAACAGGAGAATGAACTACCCAAAATAATTGAAACTGCGTATGCAGAGTTAGGCAGGGATAGTTTGGGGGAAAAGCTGTAAAACCTCAACTAATGGGCAGTCCCGAAAAGGACACTTCTAAGCAGACACCGACTTCTTCTAAAAAGAAGTGGGATAATAAAAAACAACAAAAGTTTAATGACAACAGATCTCAGTCCCGAGGTAGGTCTCCTGCACAGGAGCCCTCTGAAAAGAGGTACAACCTTAGGAATAGGGATAATATTAGGAAACCTGACAGGTATCAGGATACTGATACACGTTCCTCTCATTCCTTTCAGGGCTCGAAGAAAAACTCCGAGAGAGAAGGACAGTCAGAACACAGAGAGAAGCACACACAGTCCAGAAACAAGCAGCGCACTCCAGACTTTACTTCCAAAAAAGAAGATAAGCCAAAATCAAAACCTCAATTTAAGAAAAAGAAAGTTGCTGGTCTGAAAATCAGACATGCCCAGAATTCTGAGGACACTACTTCTGAACGGGGAATGGACTCTGACGATGCTAGACAGTGTGGCAGAAGTAACAATAGCTCGCCAGAACCTGAATAAATTTCTGGTGACATCGGACTTGAATGATTACATCACGGTGGAAACACCAGACAAAAGGGTGAGCGTCCCACATAAGTTACATGAAATAACACTCCAGATAGAGGGGGACAAGCCCAGGAAAGTAAAAGGTCTCTTTTGGAAGAACTTATCATCTGGGTATGACATCCTGTTAGCCGAACAAGATTGGCCGCCAGCAATCGTAATGGAGTGCCCCAGGGGAGAAAATATAATTTTTCCTGCATTTTCCGACCATGTTCCCATTCACCTTAAACATACATATGCACGGGAGTGGGCAGAAGCCCAAGCTCCAACATTGTACAAAAATCACGCTGGGTGGGATGAGGATTCAACCTACCACGTGATCCAGTTAAAAGTTTCAACTTATGCTCAGAGGCAATACCCAATAAATGAAGAAGCTAAAAAACAGGTCAGGGAGATCTTAGATCAACTTGAATACCAGGGGGTCATTGAAAAATGTACCTCTCCAATGAACAATCCTTTGTTTCCCATCTCTAAACCCGACAATACATATCGTCTAGTTTTAGATTACAGACATTTAAACTCATGCACAAAGACATTTGCTGTCCAAAATGCACATAGTGCCGCATTAATGAATAACATTGTGCAGAAAAAATACAAAACATCACTTGATATCTCAAATGGATTTTTCTGCCAAAATATAGCGCCTGAAAGCAGGTATTTGACCACATTCTCAGCATTAGGGTCCCAGCGACAATTTTGTCGACTCCCCCAAGGGTACAAGAATAGCCCCGGGGTATTTTCAGGAAGGGTAACAGAGTTACTTCAAAAATTTGATGAAGAAGCATTGTCCTATGTGGATGATATTTATCTAACGGACGATGACTTAGAGAGGCACTTGACCAGGGTAAGCACCATTATTATGGGATTTGCCACTGAGGGCTACAAATTTTACTTTAAAAAATCAAAAATCGCCCACCTCAATGTCCTATTTTTGGGATATGAGCTGTCAAGTGAAGGGAAAAGTCTAGCAACAAACTTTTTAGAAAAATGTGCGCTGCTCCAGCCTCCAAAATTATAAAAAAAATTACAATCAATACTGGGATTCCTAAATTTCGGCAGAACATGCATTTTAGATTACGCACAAAGGGTAAAACCCTTCTACGACCTAATAAAACCTGACTTTTCAGCCAGAAATTGGACACAAGAACATACTAATATTCTTCGTTCTCTCCAGGAAGACATGATAGCTTCCAAACACTTGCAAACACGCGTAAACGTACGCCACTTGGTGATCCGTATAATTGCGGGTCAATGCGGGTACACTTATTTAACTTTCAATGAAGCAGAAACAGTACCAATCATATACAAATCACACCTGTACACAAATGCGCTTCACTTCAACAGAGAAAATCCTGACAGCTGTTCAGACCGCTGTAGCAAGAGAAAGAGCACTGGCACAGGGGAAAAGCATTATAGTCGTAACACAGGCATTCCTGCAATATGTAACAACAACAAATAAATCTGGTGGTCTACAAAAGGGAGCAGGAACTGAATTATCAAATCACACAAACAATGCCAACACCCAAGAATACCAAAAAGCATAAAGCAAAGACCTTTGCGAACTAATCGGATTTCCATCAACTACCAAGAGAGGTCAGTGTCATCATTTGGATATCCTTCCTTCCTACCACTACTAGAAGCAGCTTTGAACACATAGGCCGCTTCACAATATGGTCAACAAGTTTCAGCCTAATAGGCCACTTGCCCAGGCTTTCTTCAGGACCTAAACAACAAATTATATTGCTACTGCATTACCAATTAAGTCATTGGACTTTTATGTGTGTAAAGTTGTCATAAAATACAACCTTCTACATGATCATTCCTCAGTACAAGCGGAGTGTTCTTCACACCTGTAACAGATAAACACATAAAGCCTAATTGTAAAATAATAAAACAGTTACAAAAGCTCCCCAACAATAGTTCATCGTAACAAATAACCTTACTGGTTACTACATATACCAATAAGTTATTGAAATTACACCGCTATATCCTTTATTCAGCTGGTGCACTCACCTGTCTTGTATGAGGTCAAAACCTCACCTCACCCGGTAACAACTCAGGTATGGGAGACCCCGCCCTGTAAGGAGAGGGAAATCACTTTTAAGGGAAGAGGACTTCTTTTATCTTTCCCTCATTGAGTATACTTCATGTTATACTTCACAGCTCAAAAACGGACACCTTCTTTAAAGAGCTGAATAAAGGATATAGCGGTGTAATTTCAATAACTTATTGGTATATGTAGTAACCAGTAAGGTTATATGTGTTCAAAGCTGCTTCTGCACTATTTTTAATGCAGGATTGGCAGAGATATTTGTATTAAAAGGAGTTTTTTCTCTTCCAGATCCTTTTTAGCTTCACTCACATGCACTGCACTTATAATTCCATCACCCTAAAGCATTTAATATCCATTGTTGAGGCCTGTTACTAGGTGAACAAATGGTCTCTCTCATTTTTGCTTTCACTTCCTCCTGTCGTGATTTCTGTGACCTGGTCGAAATCCGATCCACATGATCCTCTTCTGTGATCTAGAGGAATAGTGGTAGGAAGGAAGGATATCCAAATGATGACACTGACCTCTCTTGGTAGTTGATGGAAATCCGATTAGTTTGCAAAGGTCTTTGCTTTATGCTTTTTGGTATTCTTGGGTGTTGGCATTGTTTGTGTGATTTGTTAATTCAGTTCTTGCTCCCTTTTGTAGACCACCAGATTTATTTGTTGTTGTTATAAGTTGTATTGGGGATTAAGTCTGTGGTTTGGTCGTTAAACTTTCCCTAGGACCCTTTCTCCTTTGGAGTCGTAGATGATATTCCTGCAATATGAACACGAATATTCTCTACTAAATGAAATCTTGCCTCTCGATGAATTTATTATTTATACTGACGGATCTGCACAACCGGCGATAGGAAGTAAGCAGCAATACAGCGCAGTGTGTGCTATCGTTAAAGGTCACATGCAGGGTGGAAAATTCTATCCGAGTTGCACAAAAACGCAATCGCTAGGAGACTGCACGGCACAGTTGGCAGAGTTAAAAGCACTGATACTGGCACTGGTAAATACTGATCATGAATTCCCCACACTAATCGTGTGTGATTCATTTTACTGTGTTCAGTCATATAATGAATACCTAGATCATTGGGAGAAAAACGGGTTTAAAGATGCGAAAGGTTGCACAATTAAGCATAAGATGCTATGGGAACAGGTAGCAGAGTTGAAAAACGAGCTGCCAAGGATTCACGTGATCCATACACTGAGTCATCAACGTGATGGCGTTCACATTGAAGGGAATTCATGGGCTGATGAAGCCGCAAAGGGGGCTGTTCGCACTGCTTCCGTAGCTGCACTCACTTGTTCCAAAACGAGAATAGACGGTGAGATTATGGTACCTGTCGTTGCTTCACGCAAAGGCAGCACAGCAGTACCTAAAAAATTTCCACTCAAATACTCCTACAAGTTAGATGCAAGTAACATTCCATATGCTCAGATTCCTGGAGTGGGGGATAGGGTAATACCATTATGGATCGTAGGCAAGGTTTAATACTAGCAGCACACAAGTGTTTGGGCTCTGCGCACACAGGCGTTACAGCGACTATTTCTTTATTGAAACAGCGCTATTGGTGGCCAGGGTTAACTAAGCAAACTAAAGACTATATCTTGAATTGCGACATCTGCCAGCAGATGAAAGGCTCCACGGTAGCAAAACCCGCGCAGACGCCATTATTAAAATCAGACAAACCTCTCGCATGTGTGTACTTGGACCATTGCGGCCCCTTACAAATGGACGGGGCTTACAAATATATCATGGTTGCAGTGGATTCCTGCTCGAGATTCCTATGGGCATGCCCTCAGCGCTCGGCTGACACTCAAACTGTTATCAAAGATTTGCGAGTCTTTATCGGCACATACGCAGTTAGCACGTTACATTCTGACCAAAACCCTGCATTTAGCTCTTGGGCTTACAAAGAGGCCATGGAAGGAATGGGTGTAGCATTGCCGTACTCCTCTCCATACCATCCCGAGGGAAATTCGGTTGTGGAGAGGAAAAACCGGGACTTAAATCAATCTTTAACAGCTAGGGTATTAGGCAAGGGCGGTAGTTGGGTCAAACACCTTTATGGGGTGCAGCGGGCATTAAACAACCAGCCAAGAAACTCTCTAGGGGGTGTCACTCCATATGAAGTCCTCTTTGGGACACAAATATGGGTACCTGATCTTGATTGTGAAGGCGCAGTGGCAGATGAAAAACCATTTGATATCCATGATCGTTTGGCTGTTTTACAGGATCTAAATGAATCCAGGGCAAAACAAAGCAATGTCTGACTAAAGCAGACCGCCACTGGGGAAGTCAAGGCAGACGTGGCAAGACCTGTCTGGATCCCAAAAGTCGGGGATCTGGGCAGAGAGAAAATTGCAGACAAAAAGAAATTTGGACCTTCATACAGAACACCTGTACCAGTCCTTGCAGTACAAGGAACAAGAACTGTACTTTTGCCGCCTCTTGCAGGGAAAAAGAAGAAAAGATTTGTCTCAATCGACTTAATCAAACCACACTATGTGGCCAATAATAAGCAGTAGGCCTCGTGGTCTCCACAGTAGCAGACGCCCTCGTCTAGCTACAATCCAAGAAGTTCAAACAGAAAGACTCATCACGTTTGAAGAGCCACCTGTAAGGAATGAAGGACTAAGCAACAATGCTATGGAACTTGTTCCACTTGAACCAAACATTCAAATTCAAAATGAATATCAGAATAATTCACAAGTTGCAATTAGAACTAATACAGAAGTCTACGTCAACATGCCTCGTCAAGAGCAAAATAACATTTCAACTAATCCCGATGCAATTCCTACAATTGATCGAACTGCTTCTGGCTATTTCATGAACTTTGATACGTTTTCTCTGGATCCAAGTGAGCTGGGAACGACGCCAGCCAAAACACCATTCAAGCAACAAATAAAGAACTTTCTTCACTTTCTAAAAAAGACATACCTGGTATCGCCTTGGATTGAACTCTGGGTAATTTCTGGGATATTGTTTTTTCTTTTCTGGCTCGGCTTAGTACTAACTTCTAGTATGCTTATTAATGGATGCTATCTTCAACAATGCTCCACAGCCCAAAAGGTCAACATACTACTGAAGCCACATCCATCATCACATCGTGAGCAAAGAGACTTGTCATCAGTGAACATTACAGCAGTTCCTATACCGGATGGTATAGTATGGGACAAGGTTGATTTTAACATATTCGGTCCGTCCAAACTTTTAAAAATTAATCATATATTTTAAATTTCATTAAGTGATATCATTACCTCAAGTACATTTTCTGATGATTGGGACTCTGAAACAGTTAATAACATGTTTTCTGATTTGGAGTAAACTGCTGCATTTTCTAATAATGAAATGTTAGAGGGTTCTTCAGATTATGACACATTGTACTGTTACCAACATTATGGTCATCATTTCCTGCACAAATCCATTTCACCTAGGAATGTTTTTGAGTACCATCAGTGGGAACATTGCCCAACACCACCAAAAAGTAGTTCACAAACGTTTGCACAGAAATTTTCACACTTTTCAGGGTCAAGTCAAGTCAATAATACTTTTATTTGATTTTGTTAAAAATCGTAAAAGAATGGAAAAAGCACATAATACAAAATGATTTAAAATGGGGGTTTGTAAGGTACAAAAGATAAAAACACAGTGCGGTCATATACTCAATCGTCATCAATGGTTAAAATAAGAAATATTAAATTTGTAATCAGTGCAATTTATAAAAGATACAAGGCGGTTCAATGAGGAAAAATCTGAGAATAGTGCCAATGCAGATGGAGAATGTCCGGGCAGTCTAGGCAATGCTACTCAAGTTAATTCATTTTTTTTGTCTAATTCTTTGGCTGCCATTTTCCAAAACGTAATGGCCCTGCAGGACAGTTGGATTGACAGGCCTGCAAGGCATTGTATGACTGCAGCTCTGCATGACTTTAATTGATTTTTTTTAAAGATCTCGCGAAGGACAATTTTTCGAGTTTCTAGTAGCGAGGGGCAGATGCATAGGAGGTGTAATAGTGTCTCTTCTCCTTGTCCCCACAAGCGGCATTCTTTTGTCGGCCATGTACACTTCCTTTTCGGGGTCAAATCCTTCATGGGGAATGACCCCAGCCGCAACAGCGTCAGATAGTGCTTTTTATGATGTGAGAAGTGTTCAAACAAATACGGTTGAGGTTTTAGCATCTGGTAGGATTGAATCACTGCCCATGCATGATTTTTCTTGGAGAAGGCAGTTTTGTCCATCAACAACGAGATTCGTTTGGTTGCACTATTCACCGCATTTTTGAACCCAGAGTAGGAGGTAGTTGTATACCAGGCCTCCTCGAGGTGTAGGTCCTCAAGTGATTCCTTTAAAACTGTGACAATGGAATTATTTAGCCTCGCTTGCTTTTCAACTTCTTCCCAGCAGAAGTGGGCTAAAGTATTGTTTTCTGCTTGCCTCATCCGGCAGTAATATTTGACCACCGCCCCTTGTCTGGCTGGTTTCTGGTTTTTAAGCCCGTATTCCAATCGAATTTGTGCTTGAGAGATATACCGGGGGATTAAAAACAGACTCTTGAAAAAACTCGATTGGGCTTGATTTAAGGCGACGGCATCTTTTGTGTTCATGATTTCCGACCCATACGATATAGTTGGTTTGAATTTTGCTGCGATTACCTTCAGCAGGTGACCTGTTGAACTGCCTTTTAGCTTCCTCTCTAGGATTTTAAAGGCGTAGAGGAGTTGTTTTGCTTTCATTTTCCCTTGATCCAGGTGTTGCTTAAAGTTAAGGTTATGATCGAGTTGAAACCCTAGGTATTTGTACGAATCCACCTGGGATATTGGTTTGTCATCTAGTTTCCAGATGAATTTGCATTTTGACCCTGTTTTGTGATGTTTAGAAAAGCATAGCACCTTGGTTTTCTTAAGGTTTATTGTTAGTTGAGCTGAGGTGGTATAAGCTCCTAGTTGGGTCATCGATCGCTGCAGACCTATCAGTGTTTGTGCATACCTTTCAGGGCTTAACACCACAGATCCAGCCTCATATTACTACAAGGTTGCACCAGCATCAGCACTGAAAATTATGATGACAAACACTAAACAGATTTACTCTGCTTCCTTTTTAGCCCAATTGTCTGAACAGGGTTTTGACCTATGGAAAGACGAGATTGACTTAAAATCAGTTTGGGGTTCAAGGGACTGGCAAGTCCAGGGTATAGAGGCACTATTTAGAGCATGCCTCATTCCACAGCAGATGATCTTTTTAAATGATACTGTGCAACAGACATCCTGTCTTGGACTAGCCAAGAGCAAGGACCTGAATACCCCTAGGTTTCCAACACCAACATATGGGGTGGCAGAATTCAACTACAAAAGAAGGGGCAAAAGTGGATGACATCTTAGAGTACAATAGAACAGACCCAAATTGGTAACAGTGGGTGGTTTGGCCCTTAGACACGAATAGCTGTCATAAGCGATTCCCGAACATCACCGAGGGACTCAGTATCCGTAGGCCTGACCCACGTTATGTACAGAGAGAACATTCAGGGGTAGTGACATCCTACGGTGTTGGGAAGTTGTGCCTCGGTTGGCTAGAAACCTCAACACTTGCAGAAGTGAAACAACACTTATCTTTACTCTCACTTGACATGGATCTATGGGACTTTTTACTAGGACCCAGGAAAACACGTCATAAACGTTTCATATATGCAGGCATATATGCTGCCTATATTGAAAACTGGAAGATTTCCCAACAAGAGGCCGCAGAGAGAATACGGGAAGTAGACCGTATAAACTTAGAAAAAGCTTTTGCTGTGGTAGATAATGGGTTAACAATTTTGAGCTCCAGAATATATTCATTGGGCAACATTGTATCTTCTGCTATCGACATACTGGAACAGGATTTAGCCATATTACAACACGGCCAATCTCAGTTACGTTCTATTATGTTATTAACAGGGGTGGGCAGAATTTGCGAAGTTGCATTTCGCAAAATTCCGCGAAACGGCAAGAAATCTCCGTGAGCACGCGAAATTTCGCGTGCTCGCGGAGATTTCTTGTTGCACCCGTTACGTGCCCATGCACACACGCACACATGCACTCATACACACCTCATGCACACGCGTTCACCCCCTGCCAATAGGTCTCGCTTTTGGGACCTTATAAGCATCGCTCGAGTTTTTTTAAACATTACCAAGCAAATATGTGTCCTCCTGTGTTGAAATTACTGAATGACTAGTGCAGGGCCGTGCACCGGAACATTGTATGCACTTTCAAACTGTTTGACTTCCCCGTGCATGGCTGTTTTGTGATGGTTATGGATTTCTCAGAATGGTCTTTGGTAAAAGTAGAACATTGACCAAGATGAGCTCTTGCAGACGGCTTCGTCCCTGTGGAGCCAGTCCAGGATTAGGATGTTTTGTGGTAGGAAGTTAATGTATGACTGTATTGCACTCATAGCCACATATGGTCTCTCTTGCTATCTCTGTCCAAGGCCGGAGGTTAGTTCATGACGTGCACTGTGCTCTTATGTGGTTGAAGTGCTTGTCTGTGGCGGGGCAGTAGTGACTTTGCACAACAGAATTGTGCCATGCATTTTATTTCAACCTGTGTATCTTGGCGCTTGCATGTAATCGTTCCAGTTGATTTATAAAAACGAGCCTAGTAGTCCTTCAAGAAAAAGTGTTATCCCCCTTGTCCATTTTCGAGCTCCAATCTCTTCCGCCCTTAAATAATAAGGGCAAGATTCTACAAACCTCCTTTTCTATGTTAAAAATGTATCTTTTTGTGTTTAACTCGCGCCCAACACAGTGCCACATTATAACAATGACATTTTTTGTCCTCTCCTCTGCCTCGAGTAGTTTGTGATAAATTTAATAACACGTATATTAAAAAGTGTAAGATGATAAGGTATGCGTGATCACCATGCCCTCTATATGTCAGACGCACCAATTATGGGGAAAAAGAAACAGGAGGTTTAGAAAAGGAATTCGGGGACAAATTAATTCGCCATTGACGTGGATGTTTTTCTATGAGGGAGCCAACTGTAGAAAGCATTGTTTGACTTAATAAAATCGTTAGCATCCCGCCTTAGTCGTGAGTGTTGTCATGTATATGTACATGATTCAGCACCTATGCAGACTGGACTCGGCGCAGTGTATTCATAGTTCTGTAATGTTACGAGTGCCGGAGCAGCGAAAGTGACTTGTGCCCCAGTGCTTAGCAAATGCTCGATGGTGTGGGGATGGGCACATACAGAATGCAATTTCTTTGGTACCTGGAGGATACCTGCCAGCCTTTGACAATGGTGAGGCACTTTTGAAAAAATTAAGCTGTAGAAATTAATTTTCCCATTCGCTTGTACTGCTAGTTTTCCGCGTGAGAAATTTAAACTCGTATGCTTTACTGACTATTCATGTTAAATAGTAGAGTAGTCTCCCGCTTAAATCAGGACGTTTGTCACCTATGTAGGTTTAATATTTATGGGACGAGTGCACTTCATCTGAACTTGAGGTGTTCTTGTGCACAGTAAGCATTGATTAGGGGACCTCAACAAAGGGGTAGGGTTGGGGTTATACCTGCCTATACTGCATTCTTGGTATGCGAAATATTGGTCAGTCCCAGCTGTCTGCCTCTAATTCTACCGGCATGTGACGAGCGGCTTGCTCGCTCGTCTTGTATGTGGGCACAAGTATTTGACAGCAAGGCCTTCCGTGTACTTCGGGCCTTAAGGTGTTAGCCGCGGGGCGTACAAGGAACCCGCACACCGCCGCACACAGACTGGAACACCCTTTGTAAAAAAAAAATATATATTTACTTGCATACACAGCTCAAGTAAGAATTCGACACCGGTGTCCAGAGTACGCAGAATCGCAGACTTATCCCTCTTTTCTTGCCCTCCCTTTCCACTCGTCCTCGCCGGTAACCCCGTTATCTAGCATTAGCATTATGGAAAACCTGCGTCCGCAGCTGGCCGAGTTTAAAAGGGGAAGTGGGGGGATGGTCATGTGCAGCCCGCGGGATCTCCGGGACCAACGTTTTTTGCTCCATGCTCTTCTTGTCTTCTTTTGGGTCTGCTCAGGTAGCCAGCATTGTCAGCCACACAGCTCAAGCAGTGCCCCAATTCCTGCCTCCACACACAAACTTACAAATTTCTTGTTAAGTGCTTCCTCATGCCCCCGAATTCCGTTCCGCCGCGGATCGCGGAAGTTTCGACATTTCCGCGTTCCGCGCGGAACGCAAAAATGCCGAAATTTCGCAAGTTTCGCGAGCGGAACGGAATTTGCCGCCCACCCTTAGTTATTAAGCTGACGCTGCAATCTTTGCGTGCAGGCTTTGTGCCTTGGCGTTTTATAAACAGTACGTCTCTGTTTTCTGAATACAATCTAACAGATACACAGATAGAAATGGCACAAAGGGAGCTAAATATACAATGCTGCGTATTGAAAAACTGGACAGGATACCATTCACAGTGGCGGAATCACCATCAACAGAATGGCTAATCCACGGCCATATCACTCTCCCGGTCACGACCTTTCAGTTTCAGTATTGCCTGGAGCAAAGGCAGGCAGGCAGATATAAAAAATTGGGTAAAGAATACATTAAGGAATCCTGGGAATTACCATATAGATTTTGATGCCGGAGTGGGGATCGTGAAGTGTTCCTGAGTGGTACAAACTGCAGGAGCGCTGTAAGGGGTTCTCTCATGTGTCAGGACATTATTTTACACGGAGCTTGTAATGGTTCGGTGGCGAATCTGTCTTGCCACATGAAAGGAATTCCAGCTGTCATGATCACACCAGTTTTCGAGTTACTCTCGAATGGGAGTTACTTGATGCTGAATGATCAAGGTTGCTGTGGCATGCTTCCGGGCATCACCTATCTGATCACCGTGAACGCCAGGGTTACTTGCTGTATGCAAGTATTGTTTCCCCCAACAAGTACAGTCAGGGAGGCGCCTTTGTGGCCTTCGTTAGAGATATCTTTTATAAAATTTGACACTTTGAGCAGAATGAAAGCCATGCTTTTACAGCAAACTGTACCCTTAACCTCTGCTCGAGAGACCTTTGATCTTCAAGTTGCAAGGACCTCGACCGAGATACAGGCACTTATTCGTACAAACTGCCCCTTTCATTTCGTAGAAATGGTGGGTCCTATCTTTAGCATGTCTGATACGAGTGGTATTGTATACTTATTTAAGACCATATGGTCAGGTTTTCTATGCACCTTCCAAACAGTCCTGGGAGTTATCCCAAATTTTATACACTCCATATTTGGAAGCATCTTTGGAGGTTTACCTCTGATACTGCTTTTATTACCTGGAATCCTGATCGTCATTTTCCTGATACGCAATGGACAGCCCAATCACGAACGAAATGGTGAAAGCTCTTCTGGAACGTAGATACCGTGAGCGCATGGTACAACATCTGGGCGCCTCGCCTACGAGAACTGAATGCTTCTTGGTTCTTAGCATTTAGACCAGTCTGGATGGACTGCATCTTACCTGTTTTTCGATGCCTGTTTTGCGGTGAAGAATGCGTGTTGTACATTTGTCTGACACTCGAGTCAGAGACGTCTGCGGACTTGAACACGAGGCTGGAACCGCTGAGGTCCCACGTTCGGCTGTGTCCCCAGGGTATTCCTAACCTGACGAATGCATTCCTTGAAAACCCACAGGTGCCTTTTGCTACAACTGGGGTGAGCATCAGCTCAGCCACCACTAGCACTGACACCAGCACAAACGCTACAACTAGCACTACGGGCACTGCGGTATCGACTACAGCACCGGCTGCCGATATGTCAACTATGGGCAGTACTGAATATCATCTGTGCTCCATTGACGTACTGTGTGAAATATTACAATTCCCATCCCCTACAGCAAGTGACTGTGATGTTGCGTCTCCCAGCCAGGACACTTAATCTTCAATTGGCTCATCATGTGCTTTTTTCCTTTTTCATTTCAACTCTGATTAAATTTCGAACATTTCCTACTAAATTGACACTATCGCTAGAGAAAGCATGGCCTTCTAAAACGCTTGTAAATGTTTTAAATTCTATAAAGGGACTCAACTAGAGCTTTAGCTTGAGTACAAATTCAAAAACTGACTCTACACATTTTTCCACTTTTAGAAAAGTTTTTAATATGCTTTTAAAAATTTTAAAAATATTTTTATGTGGCTCACTGACAATTATATGCGCTAACACCTAGTAGGACTTAGTAGTTTGCTGTCATTGTTTATTATTGTTGACTGTTAAGAGGAGTGGGTGTTATGTTTCATATAGATGCCCTTATATAGGCATGGTTTGAGATGCCCTAATATAGGCATAATCTTTCACCTACATTAGTTCCCTATTCTCCACAATAACGGGCGCTGAGGGCTGAACCTTATCTAGACTGTGGTTTGGGTACAGAAGTAGGGTTATTCCCGAACAATGGCCTCCTATACCATCTTCAATGTGCTCATCCAGTTGAATTAAATATTCATAAGAGTTCTAGGAAAGCAGGCAGGGGCTAGGATCCACCTGCATAAACATCTACGTAACCGGTTCATCCCATACGTCATCTTCATACCCAACAATGGCTAACACAAGGGACAAAGGGACTCTATACTTTACTGTATAAATACAGCACCTCTTGCTATCAGTAGTTAGAGGGAACCGAGACTTCAAGGCCGACATACTGACCAGAGACGCTGAGGCTCCTGCATGCAGTCGCTCCAGCTGACAGTGGTCTAATCATCCCTTGCGGGGTGTCCAACTCGAGACCAGGATGAGGTCCCACACTCTCATTATTCAGGTAATAGGGTTTGACTAAATCCTAGCGGGATTCTTGGCTTCTTTCGCACCTACTCACATGCTAAGTACACTTAGGTACATCTAGACAGGCATCGTAGGAGTATGCGCTTTATTTTATAAATGCATTTTATATTCATGTATATGTTCATGACTATTGCAAAATGGTAGAACTGTACTATCCTTTTTTATTCACTGTACTGCTGATCATATATCTCTGCTACTGTTTAACAGTTGTCGCAGCACATATATTTTATACTAGAAGAACAACTGTGCAATAAATTCTTATTGTAAACACGCTCGACTGTTTCTTCTGTGTAACTCTCTGAGACCAAATGAGCAAGCACGAGTGACTGAGCGAAAAGTAGTACATTGTTTCCACGAGTCTGAGGAATCAGGGTTGTCATGTTCTAAGGTTGCCAAAAACTAATCTATCTGATAAAAAGGAGATTCTAGTGGCACTGTGAGCTAGCTAATGCAAACAGGCTAATATACGCGGTGGGGGTGCTCAGAAACAGTCTGCCATCAGGCCTACAGTGTATGTTATCAAAAAGCGCAGGTCCTGCAGGGGTACTATAGGAACTACACTACAGGTGGGGGGGTGTGACTCCCTGCATGGATGTGTGAGTGGGTTATTCACTGGGTGTATGGGTTCAAGAGTGCGTCTGTGAGGGGCTGTATGGGTGGGTGAGTGTGTGTATGGCTGTGTTGGTGAGTGAATGGATGTTTTAGTGGTACATGTGTGAGGTGAGTAACTACTTATTTATTTATTTATTTGCAAAGTTTTATATAGCGATGGCTAGACCCGGAGGTATCAGAGCGCTTTACATGAGGATCAGAGCGTTACAAGTTACTAATTACATTAAGTTACAGGCTTCAAGTAAAGACATAGTAGAAAACAAAAACATGAGATGCGGGGGAGGGAAGGAAACACAACAGGGCGACGAGGAAAACAATGTCAGATGTCCGGCTGGGTAGGTGTCAGCCGAGGGAGTGAACCAGAGCCAAAACTCCTCTATAGCTGCATAGGACAGCTCCACCGGGCATCGGCCAAGGTAGCTCGGGCTCCGAGGTAAGTAAAAACAGTTATGTTATCCGCCCAGGGGGCATCGTCAAAGTTCCATCAAAAGGCACCGGTCCTGGTGCTACTGGGAAGCGCCTTTCGCTACGTTCTCCAGCTGGCTCCCAGGGCAAAAGTGGTGAGGGGAGAGGTGGAAAGGACAGATTCCAAGGTCAGCAGATTGTAAGACAACCTATCGATCTTGCCTTCAACCTCTTGGCGGGGGAGAAGCTGAAGAGGAGTTGTGCCTAGAGACCTGACCCTCATCAGATGTTGGTCTTCTATAGCCCCCCACAGCGACATTGTATATTTGTTATGGGCACCATTTTAGAGTTGGGCAAGTCTGGGCTGACCTATTCTTTGAATAAGCAGGTCTCACTATGCCCCAGTATAGAGCGCTGATAATAGGGAGCCCCTTGGAGTGAGGTCACCTGTGCAAAGCAAAAGACCCTCAACGAGCTCCTCAGGAGGGTTCTAATTGTAGTGGAGCGATCCTTCCTTCAGTAGAGCAAGGTGGTAAATACTGCAGTGTATGAGAGGTACGGGGTTGGCGCCTCTTAACAGGCAGTAGAGAGGTGAGCCGGCTCCCGACCCGCGTCTCTGTCCCAAGGAGCCGCCATCTTGGAGTCAGGCAGCCGGGATCGCCTGTTCTTCAGGAGCGATCCTACCTTCAGTAGAGCAAGGTGGTAAATACTGCAGTGCTCAAGAGGTGCACGGTTGGAGCCTCTTAACAGACAGTAGAAAGGAGAGCCGGCTCCCAACCCGCATCTCCATCCCAGGGAGCCTCCATCTTTGAGTCAGGCATGTCAGGGACCCAACAAGCCTTACCTTCTGCCTGTAGAGTAGTCTCACAGGGATGACATGAACAACCTCTGCCGTCTCCCGCCTACTCCCCTGCCCCATAATAAACAATACCTGACTGGGGCGTGATGGAGGCCGGGAGAAGGAATCCTTAAGAAGGTGATGTGCCTTTCGATGTGATGATGCAGTGAATTGTACCCAGTGGAGTTGTGGACCCTTCCTGGATGACAGCCTGGAAAAGCACAACCGACAAGTAATTACTACTTCCCTGCCTAGTATGCATACACACACACACTCTGAAGGGGGAAGTGTAGGGAAGGACAATGATAGTCACCTGGAAAGGCAGTACTCCGATGTCTCTCCTGTGATTACTCCTTCACACCCAGGGACATGGAACGGAAAGGAAGCGCTCCTGCGCTGAACACCAAGGTATCAAAAGGAAGGATTCCAAAGGAACAGTAAATAAGGTATGAAGCGCTGCTGCGCCTACAACAAGGTATCAAAGGAACAGTAATCAATGTTACAAGCGCTCCTGCACTACAAGTAGGGGGTAATAGCGGTGACGCGCTCCTGCGCTCACTGCGATAGGGAAAGCAAGGTATGGTGATGCGCTCCTGCGCTCACCACGATAGGCAAAAGAATAAAGGTACCAGGTAAGGTGACGCGCTCCTGCGCTCACCGCGATAGGCAAAAGAATAAAGGCACCAGGTAAGGTGACGTGCTCCTGCGCTCAACGCGATAGGCAAAGCAATGTATGGTGATGCGCTCCTGCGCTCACCTCTCCGGTGATGGTGGCAAGCGCTGCTGCGCTGTCAGGGGAGGAAGGCTAGAATACGTGCAGCGATACACTCCTACGCGTGTAGCACGAAACGGGAAGAAACAGAATCCCAGCGCCGAACAACAAGGCAAGAAGGACTCGTACCGTGGGATATCCGGGAAGGAAGTTCCACAGGCTCTGGCTCCGCAAAAACTGTTTCAGAAGCACCGAGGGTTGAGTACCACAGGGATTTATGCAGTCTCACCCGGAAGTGCTCTGGTGGTGACCTGAGGTAGTGCTTCCTGGTGTGAGAGCTAGACCGTCAACCCGATGCACCACGCACTCCCCTCAATGTATCGGAACCATGACAAGGCAGCCGGGATCACCCATTCCTCAATATTGGCACCTCTCATGGTCGGTGCTACGATAACCTGGTGAGTAGCGTCTGCTTTCCACTTTCGGGAGCACTCACCAATGTGGCATTCGGTTCATCAGGACTGCTCCACTCGGCTTTGTGAGGAAGGCTATGGTCGCCATAAGGTGTCACTCTCCCCCTTCAGAGTCACTCAAGATTGCATGCCAGCCCGTTTCGCCGTCATTACTCATTCATTCCCCGCTGTTCGCTTCGGTTTCTCTTGCGGTGTCGGCGATTCAGGGGCTGGAAGGGTTGTAACGGCAAGCTCTGGGGATTACTTGAGCCTAGCTTAATTCAAACCATGCGTCGGCCTCGGTGCCTCATCAGGTTGCATCCACCTCTTAAAGGCTGAATTTTCAGATCTTTCACAGTTCCGATAGGCAGTACTGTTAAACCACTGCGATGGTGTAGCGAGAGGCTTGTTAGAAGTCCCAAAACTTGGATTAAAGCCAAAAGGTGATCCCCAGCCCGGGAGCTCCTGGCCGGAGCTCCTTACCTGTCGGCCATCTAACTACATATGTGAAAGTCAGTATATGTGAGTGTTGGAGTATATAAATGACTATATGTGAGATTGCATGATTCTGAGAGTGGCTGTGTGGATGAGTGTGTGCTTGTGTCAGTGATTGTATAAGAGAGTAAGTATGTGTTATTATCTGTATTAATAAGTGAGGTGGTGTGTGTATAACTCTATAGGGGAGTAAATGGGAGTGTGATTGATTCTTTGCATGACTGAGTAGCTGTGTTTGTAACTGTATAGGTGAGTGGCGGTGTGTGACTGTCTGTATAGGTGTATGAGTGCATATGATAGTGGTTGTATTGATGAGTGACTGCATGTATGATTGACTGTATGGGTGAGTGAGTGGATGTGTGTGTAGATCTAAGATTTAGTGAGAGGGTATGTAGTTATTGCTGTTGGAGTGTCTATGGTTTTGAGAATGGCAGTCTGTAATTTAGAGTGGGTGTATCAAAGGTTATATTAGGGTGTGAGAAGATGCATCAGATTATCACGTGGATGATGCATCAGTGATGTCATCAGTGATGTCATTTGAGATGTCATCAGTGATGTCATCAGTGATGTCACTGGCCATGTCATGAGTGATGTAATATGTGATGTCATCAGCAGTGCATTGCGGTGGTGCGAGTTCTGGTAAGCACAACTAACTATAACAGCCGAATTTCTCTGGTTTTGTACGAGTGAAATGTCCAACTAACTATAACGTCCCTGAAACCTGTAGTTTTTTCAGTGAATTTCTAAGGTTTTTTAAATGCTAATTTCTAACTAAAACGTCCCTGAAACCTATGGTTTTTTCAGTGAATTTCAAAGTTTTTTTATATGCTAATTTCTAACTATAACGTCCCTGAAACCTAAGGTTTTTTCAGTGAATTTCTAAGGTTTTTTAAATGCTAATTTCTAACTATGCCTACAGAGGAAGGACATGTGCAGAAAGAGGAAGAAAGACGCAGAAAGAAGCAAGAGAAATACAGAAAGAGGCAACAGAAGTCCAGAAAAAGGAAGAAAGGTGCAGAAAAAAGCAAAAGATATGCAGAAAGAACCAACAGAGGTGCAGAAAGAGGCCTTGTTGCAAAGTCATCCTGTGCCCCCAACCTTGTGCTGACTGGTACTGGTGGTAACTGACTCTGACAAACCAGGCCCAGAGCCAGTGCTATGCTGAAAGACACTTAGAATACAGTAAAAACACCTACATACACTAGGGTACACTATGGGTTTGGGTACCCCTGTGATTGGCATTACCTTGCCTGTAAGGCCCTAGTACATAATAGGGCAGGGGCATTAAAACTACCTCTAAGTCAGAGGTGCACAACGAGGCAAGAAAAGTGCAGAAAGAAGCAACAGAGGTGCTGAAAGAGGCAAGAGAGGTGCTGAAACAGGCAAGAAAGGTGCAGAAAGAGGGAACAGGAGTGCAGAAAGAGGTAAGAGGGATACATAAATTTGCAAGAGAGGTACAGAAAGAAGCAAGAGCAGTGCAGAAAGAAGCAAGAGAAGTGCAGAAAGAAGCAAGAGAGGTTGAGAAATAGGGAAGAGGGGTACAGAAAGAGGCAAGAGGGATACAGAAATTTGCAAAAGAGGTGCAGAAAGAAGCAAGAGCAGTGCAGAAAGAACAACAGAGGTGCAAGAGGGGTGCAGAAAGAGGTAGGAGAGGTGCACAAAGAGGCAAGAGAGATACAGAAAGAGGCAGGAGGGATGCAGAAAAAAGGAAGAGAAGTGCAGAAAGAAGCAACAGAAGTACAGAAAGAGGCAAGAGAGGTGCAGAAACAGACAGGAAATGTGCAGAAAGAGGGAACAGGGGTGCAGAAAGAAGCAAGAGGGGTGCAGAAAGAAGCAAGTGAGGTGCAGAAAGAGGCAACAGAAGTGCAGAAAGAGGCAAGAGAGGTGCAGAAACAGGCAAGAGAAGTGCAGAAAGAGGCAAGAGAATTGCTGAAAGAAGCAACAGAGATGTAGAAAGATGCAAGAGAAGTGCAGAAAGAGGCAAGTAAGATGTAGAAAGAGACAAGAGAGGTGCAGAAAGAGGGAAGTGCAGAATGTAGCAACAGGGGAGCAGAAAGAGGCAATAGAAGTATAGAAAGAAGCAACATAGGTGCAGAAGGAGGCAAGAGAACTGCAGAAAGAGTCAAGAGATGTGCAGAAACAGGCAAGAGAGGTGCAGAAAAAGGGAACAGGGGTGCAGAAAGAGGCAAGAGAGGTGCAGAAAGAGGGGAAAAGGGTGCAGAAAGAAGCAAGAGGAGTGCAGAAAGAAGCAACAGAAGTGCCAAAAGAAGCTTGGGAAGTGCAGAAAGAAGCAACAGGGGTGCAGAAAGAGGTAAGAGGGGTGCAGAAAGAGGCAAGAGAAGTACAGAATGAAGCAACAGAGGTGCAGAAAGAGGCACGAGGGATGCAAAAAGAAGGAAGAGAGGTGCAGAAAGAAGCAAGAGATGTGCACAAAGAAGCAAGAGAGGTGCAGAAAGAAATAAAAGAAGTGCAGAAAGAAGCAACAGAAATGCAGAAAGAGGCAAGAGAGGAGCAGAAAGAAGCAAGAGTGGCTTGCACACTATTAGTACCAATTTAATACCCACATTTAGCAATAAGTAACAGGTGACCATGCTAGGTTTACAAAGGACCTTCCACCATGCTGTAACACTTGTCGCTGCATTTTTGGTAACGTTTGAACCGTTTGAGCTAGAAACAAGGCTTTTTTTTGTTCAAATCTGCAGATTAGGCAGCAGAGGATGAATTATGTGGCTAAAGCGGAAAATGTATAATTGTGCGAAAGTTGGTGCAGCCAAACAGTCACATAATTCCAGTGGCCCTGCTCATTCCTCTGACTAGGTCCAGCAGTGCTCCTCAGTGATTCCTTCTTTTTTTGTCTCATTGAGTTCATAGTTTAGCTTCTATGGAAACGAGGAAGACTAAACCTGAGGTTACCACTCCACAACACAGACTACCATACCACATAATTACTCTCCGTAACACATAATCCCACTCTACATAACTCCTATACAATAAATACCACATACTTTCTATCCACATAATTTTCACTGCACAACATACCACATAATTCCACTACACACAACCTACATCCACTCCAGGAAACATTAATAAAACACTTTTAGATTTACAATGCTAATAGCTCTAACTCTTGTAGATGCGAGACCTATTACATTACAAATGCGTTTGCAGAGTGGTGGAGAAAGGGGGCTGGGCCTCCAACCAGTGCTCAGGAATTCCGCTGCATAGGACATACAGGAGGTACCAGGAGGGCTATTTGGCTGCCAAAGTCCTTTAGGAGTAAAGTGGACTTCATCCCCCAACCAGTACTGTGCCAGGAGGCACATTTGCAGAGTGGTAGAGAAAGGTGAGAGTGGCTTCTGAAGACCTCTTAGCAATCCCACAGTGTGGCATTTACTGGCGCTAACAGGAGGGGTAGTTAGCCCCTAAGGTCAACCTTGGGTGTCAACTACCCGTCCATTACCTCCAGTAAGTCCCACACAGCAGGATTACTAAGTTCTCATAGCAGGCCACGCCCCCTTTCCCCACCACTCTGCAAATGCACTTCCTGACGTGCTCTTGGATGGGGATTAAAGTCCCCTTCGCTGCTGGGGGTCCTTAGAGGCCAACTACCCTACCTTGTACCTCCAGTATGCCCCAGAAAGTGGGATAGCTGACAGGTGGACACAGGCCATGCCCCCTTTCTCCACTACTCTGCAAACGTGCCTCCTGGAACGTTCTGGGTTGGGGAATTAAGTCCCCTTGAATTCTGAGGGTCCCTGGGGGCCAACTAGCCCACTAGGTACCTCCAGTAAGCCCCACACAGCTGGATTGCTGAGAGTGGTCTGAGGCCATGCCCCCTTTTTACATTACTCTGCAAATGCACCTCCTGGCGCACTGCTGCTCGGGGGATGAAGTCCACTTTAGTCCTGAGGACACAAGAAGACCTCATCACCCCACCAGCAGTGCGCCAAGAGGCGCGTTTGCAGAGTGGTGTAAAAAGGGGGCGTGGCCTCGGACAACTCTCAGCAATCCAGCTGTATGGGGCTTACTCCATGTAGAAAGCTGCACAAGTACAAAAAACCCAATGCGTTTCTCCTCCAAAAGAGGCTTGATCATGGGTACACCTCTGCTTTCACCTTGCCTCGTAATTTAACACTGCGGTTTGATTTTCTCCCAGAGTGCATTGTCAAACAGGTGTGTCCTTTTATTTACTTTCCACGAAAGGCAACAGCTCCGGCCCCCCCACCCTGCCCCGGAGACCGCCACCTCCCCGGGCTTTGCTTTAATAGTGGGCGGGGGGCTCGCGGGCCCCCCCAATCCCCGGGGACCTCCATCTCCCTGGGCTCCAATTTATATTCAGAAGTGTGGGGGGGCTCCTGCCCCTCCCCACACTGCCTCAGGGGCCACCACCTCCCCGGGGCACAAATTATGTTAATATGGGGGTCCGTTACAGACCCTGGGGCCTGGGGACCACCACCTACCCGGGGCTATCTGAGTGTTGGGAGGGGGGCCGCACGGCCCCCCTCCTGGAGCCCTCGATGGCCCTGGGGACCACCACAACCCAGGGCCAGCTCCTGCAATGTCCCGGGGTGCCCACCCCGGGACATTGCCTTTTGCTATGGCAGGGCGGGAGCACGGCTCCCGCCCTGCCATAGCGCACACTGCTTTGCTTCTTGGAAGCCATGCAGCTCCCTCCTGGAGCCTTTGATGGCCCTGGGGACCGCCACCCCCAGGGCCAGCTTGCTATGTCCCGGGTGCCCACCCCGGGACATTGCTGTTTTCTATGGCAGGGCAGGAGCACGCCTCCCGCCCGTTCATAGCAAGCTCTGCTTTGGTTTTTCGACGCGAGAGCAGGAAACCTGCTCTTGCTTTCAAAAACCAAAGCAGAATTGCTTTTGCACAAGGGGAGCTGCATGTCAGCAGTTCCCCTTGTGCAAAAGCAATGCCGGCTCCCGAAGGAGGCGGGGAGCCGGCGGGACCGTGGGGGCATTGGGGCTCCCCCACGGTCCCCAATGGTGAGGACAGGCCCAGGGTGATGGGGTCCCCAGGGCCAGAAGTGGCCCGGGAGGGGGGCCACACGGACCCCATCCCTTTTTTTTATAAAAAAAACAAATGGCTGGGCCCCAGGGGATGGGGTCCCCGGGGCCGAAATTGGCCTGGGGTGGGGGGCCGCACGGCCCCCTCCTCAAAATTAAAATAACATAAATAATGGCCAAGCCCCGGGGGATGGAGTCCCCAGAGCCAATAGTGGCCCAGGGAAGGGGGGCCACACCATGAGCCGCGTTTGCAGAGTGGTGTAAAAAGGGGCTTGGCCTCGGACCACCTCTCTGCAATCCAGCTCTGTGGCGCTTACTGGAGGTACCTGGTGGGCTACTTGGCCCCCAGGGACCCTCAGTATTCAAGGGGAATTAATTCCCCAACGTACAACGTGCCAGTGGGCGCATTTGCAGGGTGGTGGAGAAAGGGGGCATGGCCTGGTATGAGAAGTTAGCAATCCTGCTGTGTGGGACTTACTGGAGGTGATAGGAGGGGTAGTTGGCCTCCAAGGTTGACTTTGGGGGCTAACTACCCCTCCTGTTACCTCCAGTAAATCCCACACAGTGGGTTTGCTAAGAGGTGTTCGGAGGCCACGCTCACCTTTCTCCACCACTCTGCAAACGCGACTGCTATGTCATAGTTATAAATTAGCATTTAAAAAACCTTTGAAATTCACTGAAAAAACTATAGGTTTCAGGGATGTTATAGTTAGAAATTAGCATTTGAAAAACCTTAGAAATTCACTGAAAAAACCATAGGTTTTAAGGACGTTATAGTTAGAAATTAGCATTTAAAAACCTTAGAAATTCACTGAAAAAACCATAGGTTTCAGGGACGTTATAGTTACTTGGACATTTCACTCGTATAAAACCAGAGAAATTTGGCTGTTATAGTTAGTAGAGCTAACTATAACTCGCGCCCCATAATGCACTGCTGTTGACGTCACATATTACATCACTCATGACATGCTCAGTGACATCACTGATAACATCTCAAATGACATCACTGATGACATCACTGATGACATTATCCACGTGATCATCTGATGCACATCCTCACACCCTAATAAAACCTTTCATACACCCACTCTAAAATACAGACTACCAATATCGAAACCATAGACACACCAATAGCAGTTAGTACATAGCCGCTTAGAGGATGTAGTGTAGCTTCTCTTTCCCTAATAGGCTCTGCGCATTGGAATAATATATCCTATAGGTTTGACATAGGACTAAGGTCAGTATGTCCCTATCGAGTATATTAAACTTAATTACTTGTGCCAGCTAGCTCAGAGGCCACTAGAAACTCCTTGACAACAAGAAGGGAGTAGTTTCTGGCAGCCGCAAAACATGACCACTGTGTTTCCCTTTAGAATCAGAACGTGTCCCAGAGTCGTGGAAACAATAGATAACTATTTCACTCAGCTCAGTCGTGCATGCTTAGTTTTCTCCAAGTTACACAGAAAGAAATAGACTGGCGTTTCAATAAAGGATTTATTGAACAGTCTTGTTTCTGGTGTAAGTTAAATGTGCTGTTACGATCACAAGACAGTATGCAAGATAAATAATGTACAGGGTGAGCAGTAGAAATAATTAATACTGTGATAGCATTATCTTTTAGTACATATGCATTTACATAAATAACACAGACTAAAAATGCGAGTACTCATACGATGCGTTGCTAAGCTAGTTCTACCCCAATGTACCTAACCTAACCTAGGTGTAGGAAGAGGGAAGAAGTAGGTGAAGTATTCCTTACTACGGTATACTAAGAGTATGTTAAGTCTAGTATGCCTAGTATGCCAAGAGTCCCTCTAGTTTCTAGTCAACTCCATACCTGAAGAATGAGAGAGGTAGGAATCTCTGTGCCAGACTCGAACTCCAACACCCCGCAAGGGAAGTCAGATCACTGGAAGCTGGGCTCTCTGCGTGCAGGGATGACAGCGTCTTCTCAGTGCGTCAGGCCGGGAAACGGGCTCCTCTGAAGTCGAGGTCTCCTCTGATTTACAGGGGCTAGGGAAGGTATATTTATACCTGAGAGCACCTAAGAATGTTAGCATTGACGTGAGTTGGACAGCGAAAGACATCATGAATGAACCCCCTAAGGAATAATGGTTCATGCATAATGTATGAGTCCTTGAAGAAATCAATAGTCCTGGACTAGGGAAACTCCCGCAGCCTAAGGGTCTGTTCTTCATGAACTCGTTGTGACGTTAGGGTGGACGGATGTCAGAGACCATGCCTGTATTTGGAGTGCATGGTTTAATGCCTAAATAAGGGCTGGGATTTTATGCCTATATAAGGGCAGGGCGAATTGTGCCTATATAAGGACATGATACTGGAAAGCCCGTTTATGGATACCCTAAGAGGAATACAACACCCACTCCTCTTTCGTGTGTACGATAGTACTAAAATGCTAAACATTTAAAATGCTAAACATTAAAATGGAGTACCGCATATTTCTAAAAATTTTCATAAAACCATTTAAAAAGGCATTTAAAAAACCTATTAGAATGCAAAAGGTACTGTACATTTGAAGCATTGCTTTTCATTACAGGCATAAAGTTCGAAAATAAATGCAATTGGAATGAAATAAGCAGTAATATTTACATGTGACAAAAAATGATCGATAAGTTTCTCAAAAATCAAAGTCATTTCATGTCATGAAAATTAATGAACTGTTTTAGACACACAAGATGACTAAGTGTCCATGGAAGTACCTTGAAGTCTGTATTATAAGGCTAGTTCTACTTTAAGCAGATTGATGTGCCATTTTCGTAAAAAAAAAAATGGGAAAAGGTTCAATTTTGGTAGAGTTCCAAGTTGTTTAAAAATGAAGGCCAAATTGTCACTGCATCTCTGGAACACTGTATGCCGAATCAGAGTTAGTTCACGGGTCTGGTGTAAACATGAGATCATCTATTTCAATAGACAAAACATCATCCACTGTTGTTGGTGTCAGTTGGAACACCTCGTGTAGTAGATTAATTGCACAGAGATGGGAAGCATTGCTTCCAGCATAGGTTGCCTCAGCAATGTTCGCGTCCGTTGTTACCTGTGTGCCTGTAGATCTTTTTCGTACCTCAGCAGCAGCCGGAAGCGTCTGTGAGATGTCAATGAATGCTGACATCAGGATAGGAAGCCTCTGGGGACAACACAGAGCATGGGCCGTTATCGGGTCCAGCAGAGTATCGACATCCATTGGCGTTGCTGATGGAAATGTTAGACAGGTGTCCAACACGCATTCTTCACCGCATAGCAGGCATCGTAGAACAGGTAAGATGCAATCTTGCCAGATTGGTCTGAATGACAGGAACCAAGTTGTATTAAGGTCCCGTAGACGAGTCATGCCCAAAAGCTTTACTATTTGCTCACAGCACTTTCGTTCAAGGAAAGCTTTCTCCATTTCGCTCGGAGTGATGTCTGCAAATAGGCTGGCCATAGCGCAATAGCAGGAAGAGAAATAGAATTCCGGCAACAAGTGCTAGAATTAATGGTATGCCACCAAACACCGAATGTGCAAAGTTCGGGATGATTCCGAGTATTGCCTGGAAAGGTGCTAACAGACCTGAGCAGATGCTCTTAAATACATGTACAATTCCTGTTGTATCAGACATGTTGAAGATACGTGATATCATTTCTACGAAATGTATAGGGCAGTTTGTACGTATTAAAGTCTGTATCTCAGCCGAAGTCCTTGCTACTTGTAGATCATAGGTTTCTTTGGCCGAGGTCAAAGGCACTGTTTGCTGTAAAAGCATGGCTTTCATTCTGCTTAGAGTATCAAATCTTATAAAAGAGACGTTCAGCGAAGGCCATAGAGGCGACTCCTGACTGTGTCTATTGGGGGAAACAATACTTGCATACAGCAAGTGACCCTGGAGTTGACCGTTACTAGATATGGGATGCCTGGCAGCATTCCGCAGCAGCTCTGATCATTCAACATGAGGTAACTCCCATTAGAAAGTTGTCCAAACGTTGGATTAATCACAGCAGCTGGAGTACCCTGCTGATGGCAAGACAAATTTTCCACTGAACCATTACAAGCCCCGTGCAAGGAAATGTCTTGACTTATAAGTGAACCACTCAGTGCAAGTTTACAGTTTGAACCACTCAAAAACACTTCACGATCCCCACTCCAACATCTATATGTATACGGTAAATCCCACGATGTCTTAATGTATTCCTTACCCAACCTTTCATATTTGCCTGCTTGCATTTGTCTGAGGCAATACTGAAACTGAAAAGTACTCACAGGTAATGTTATTTTGCCATGAATAAGCCATTCTGTAGCTGGTTTTTCTGCCACCGTGAATGGTAACTTCTCCAGTTTTTCAATGCTCAGCACTGTATACTTTGCTCCTCTTTGTGCCAGTTCGATCTGTTTATCAGTGAGATTGTATTCTGCAAACAGAGCCGTTGTGTTGATAAAACGCCAAGGCACATAGCCCGCTCGCAAAGATTGCAGCGTCCAGCTTAATAACATAATAGAACGTAATTGAGACTGGCCTTGTTGTAACATCGCCAAATCTTGTTCTAGTATGTCGATAGCAGAGGATACAATGCCATCCAATGAATATATTCTGGAGGACAAAGTTGTTAACCCATTGTCGACCACAGAGAGTGTTTTCTCTAAATTAATACGATCAAGTTCACGTATTCGTTCTGCGGCCTCTATCTGTGATACCTTCCAAGCTTCATTATAAGCAGCATAAATGCCGGCATATATGAAACGTTTTTGAGGCGGTTTTCTTGGTCCAAGCAAGAATTCCCTAAGGTCTGCGTCCTTTTTAAGTAAGGTTAAGTGTTGTTTCACATCCTGTAGTGTAGACTTATGCAGCCAATTGAGGCATAATTTCCCTACACTGTATGTTGTTACTATCCCCGGATGTTGTCTTTGGACGTATCTTGGGTCTGGCCTATTAATAGTAAAGCCCTGAGTTTTATTCAGGAATCTTTCCTGACAGTTATTCGTGTCTGTGGGCCAGATCAACCATTTTTTCCAATCAGGATTAGATCTGTTGAGTTGTAGTATATTGTCAACTGTCACCACTGCCTTTGTATTATTTTCACTGGCAGGTGTTGGTACAGAAGGTGTGTTCATCTCTTTTATCTTGGCTAATCCAAGACAAGATGTTTGTTGGACAGTTTCATTCAAAAACATTATTTGTTCAGGGATGATGCAGGCTCTAAATAAAGCTTCTATCCCCTGCACTTGCCAATCTTTAGTACCCCAGACAGTTTTTGTGTCTATTGTGTCTCTCCAAAAGTCGAAACCCTGGCTAGACAGTTGGGCATTAAATAATGCAGAGTAAATCTGTTTTGTATTAGTCAACATAATTTTCAGTCCTGTCTTGTTTACATTTTTATAGTAAAACATTTCTGGATCAGATGTATTGTATCCTGAAAAATATGGAAACTTGTTAGCAAATGTTTTTGAACTACCGTATGGTGGTGTAGGACAATGTTCCCATTGGTTAAACATAAACACATTTCTTGGATATGCAGATTTATGCAAATAATGATGACCATAGTGGTTAAAACAATACATTTGTTCATAGTCTGATGAACCCTCTAAATATTCTTGTTTAGAAAATGCAGCAGATTTTTCTAGGTCAAACATTATGTCGTTTACAGTCTCAAAGTCCCAATCATCTGAATAGGTACTGGACGTAATTAGATCACTTAGTGAAATTTTAAACAAATGTGGAATGTTCAATTGTTCATTCGGGCCGAAGATATCATAATCTGTTTTGTCCCACACTATACCATCCTGTATAGGAACAGCTGTGATGTTCACTGATGACAAGTCTCTTGCTTCACGATGGGAAGATTTATGAGGTTTCAAAAGTACGTTTACGTCTTTTCCTTCAGTGTTCACATGGATGTATCTGCCACTTATAAGCACGCTTACAGTTGTAACCAAAGCTAACCAGAGCAGGAAAACGAAAAGTCCAGATGTAATCCAGAGTTCAATCCATGGAGAAACCAAATAAGTCTTTTTCATAAATTGAAGAAAGTCTTGTGCTTGCTGCTTGAATTTCAATGATGCTGGCGTCGTTTCAGGTTCACTTGGATCCTCTGAGAACGTATCAAAGTCAATGAAATAGCCAGAAGCAGTTCTGTCAATTGTTGGAATTGCATCAGGATTTGTAGAAATCACTGGAACCAGTTCATCACTTGTTACGTTGGTGTAGACAGGTGTATTTGGACGAACTGTTACTTGGTGTTCAAGAGGGATGAGTTCCATTGCATTGTTGCTTAATCCTCCATCTGTTACAGCTGAATTCTCGATAGTTATCAGTCTTTCAGTCTGAACCTCTTGGATAGTAGCGAGAGGAGTGCGTCTGCTACTAGGTCGGAGTCCACGAGGCCTACTATTTAGTATTGACCACATACTGTGGTTTGATCAGGTCGATGGACACAAATCTTTTCTCCTTTCTTCCAGCAAGGGGCGGCAGAAGTACTGTTCTTGTTCCTTGAATGGCTAGGACAGGTACTGGTTGTCTGTAAGAAGGTCCAAATTCCTTCTTGTCCGCAATTTTTTCTCTGACTAGATCCCCAACTTTTGGAATCCAGACAGGCCTTGCTGGGACAGCCGGTTGATCCCCAGTGGTGGTTGACTGTAGGAATACGTTGCTTTGTTTCGTTCTTAATTTGTTTAAGTCCTGTAAAACAGCCAAACAATCTTTGATATCAAATGGTTTATTTTCCACCACTGTGCCTACGTGTTCAATGTCTGGTACCCACATTCTTGTCCCAAATAGGATCTCATATGGAGTGACCCCCCCTAGAGAACTTCTTGGCAGATTGTTCAATGCACGTTGAACCCCACTAAGGTGTTTGACGCACCCATCACCCGAACCTAATACCCTAGCTGTTATAGACTGCTTTATGTCCCGGTTTTTCCTTTCCACAACAGAATTTCCCTCAGGATGGAATGGAGAGGAGTACCGCAATGCAACACCCAGACTGGCCATGGCTTCTTTGTAAGCCCTAGAGCTAAACGCAGGACCCTGGTCAGAATGTAGCGTGCCTATTGCGTATGTGCCGATAAAGACTCGCAAATCTTTTATAACAGTTCGAGCGTCAGCCGAGCGCTGAGGCCATAACCATAGGAACCTAGATTCAGTATTTGCGGGAATGCCTTTGTCCAGTAGGACGCAGGCGAGTAGATAGTCGAATGCTATCTAACAGTGGTGTCTGTACTGGGCTGCCGCATTCGCAGCATGGTGTCTGGTGGCTCTCTCGCTGTAATTTACAGTCTAAGCAGTTGTTGATGAATATGTGAATTTCTGTATTCATCCCAGGCCACCAGTACATCTCTTTTAACGTCAAAATTGTTTTAGAGATCCCTTGATGTGACAGACCCTCCCCAAATGTGTTTCATAAATCAAGGCTGCTCTACGTTCCATGTTTGGAATTACCCTATCCCCCACTCCAGGGATTCGAGCAAAAGGAACGTTGTTCGCATCAATTACATAAGAGTACTTGAGTGGAAACTTTTTTGGTAACGCTGCACTGCTGCCTTTACTTGATGCATTGACAGCCAACATTATCTCACCGTCTATTTTTGTTTTTGAACGAGTGATCATAGCTACAGAAGCCGTCTGCACAGCCCCCTTTGCGGCTTCGTCAGCCAATGAATTCCCTGCAACGTGAACGCCATCACGTTGATGACTCAGTGTGTGGATCACGTGAGCCTTTGGTAGTTCGTTTTTCAACTGAACTACTTGTTCCCAAAGCAATTTGTGCTTTATTGTGCCACCTTTCGCATCTTTGAAACCATTTTCAAGCCAGTTTTGTATATAGTCATTATACGACTGAACACAGTAAAAGGAATCGCACACTATTAGTGTGGGGAATTCTCGATCTGTACTTTCAAGTGCCAGTTTGAATGCTTGTAGTTCAGCTCGCTGAGCTGTACAATCCCCTAGAGATTGTGTTTTTGTGACCATAGGTCTGAAGATGCCATCTCGCATGCGACCTTTAACGATTGCACACGCTGCACTGTAAGCTTGCTTTCCCCCTATTGCGGGTTGTGCGGATCCGTCAGTGTAAATTATAAATTCATACTGATCAAGAGGCATAATTTCAGTAGGCAGAGGACATTCTTGTTCATATTGTAGGAATGCTTGTGTTTTTAAATCTGGATCAAAAACATATTCAACATCTGTTGCAGCAAGAGAATTAACCCATTGTATCCATCTTGGATGTAATGCTTTAGCATTTGGAATGCTCACTTTTGTAACAGCTTCTAAAGCCGGTACTGGGGTTACGACAATAATGCGTTTCCCTTGGGCTAAGGCTCTTTCTTTTGCTACAGTGGTTTGAACTGCTGTCAGAATTTTTTCAGTTGAACTGAAGCGCATTTCCGCTTGTGTGTACAAATGGGATTTGTATGCGATTGGTATTTTCTTACCCTCATTGAAGATTAAGTAGGTGAATCCACATTGACCCGAAATTATTCGGATCACCAAATTGCGTTGACTTACGCGTGTTTGTAAGTGATTTGTTGCTAACATGTTAGCCTGGAGTGAACACAAGATTTCTGTGTGTTCCTGTGTCCAGTTTTTGACTGAAAAATCAGGTTTGATTAATGCGTAGAGAGGTTTAACCCTTTCTGCATAATTTAGTATGTACGTTCTTCCAAAATTTAGGAAACCCAGGATGGATTGTAAGTTTTTTAGCGTTTTTGGAGGTTGGAGCAGCGCACACTTTTCTAAAAGTTAGCTGCCAAGCTCTTGCCTTCACTTGAAAGCTCATATCCTAGAAATAGGACATTGAGATGGGCAATTCTGGACTTTTTAAAGTTGAACTTGTAGCCCTCAGAGGCGAAACCCAGTATAATGGTGCTCTCCCTGTTCAAGTGTTTGTCCAGGTCATCGTCTGTCAGATATATGTCATCGACATAGGACAATGCCTCATTGTCATAAATTTGTAGTAACTCTGTTACCCTCGCTGAGAATAAACCTGGGCTGTTCTTGAACCCTTGTGGGAGTCGACAAAAGTGACGCTGGGTCCCCATTATGGAGAATGCAGTTAAGTACCTGCTTTCAGGTGCTATGTTTTGACAAAAGAAACCATTTGAGATGTCTAATGTTGTTTTATATTTTTTACGCACAATGTTATTCATTAATGCTGTGCTATGTGCATTTTGCACTGCAAAAGTTTTAGAACAAGTGTTTAGGTGTCTGTAATCCAAAACTAGACGATATGTATTGTCTGGTTTGGAGACAGGAAACAAAGGATTGTTCATTGAGGAGGTGCATGTTTCAATCACCCCTTGATATTCAAGTTGATCTAAGATCTCCCTGACCTGTTTTTAGCTTCTTGCTTTATTGGGTACTGCCGTTGTGCAGTTGGTTCATGTTTCAGATGTATTTTATGGTGAGGTGAGTCCTCATCCCATCCTACATGATTTTTATATAATGCTGGGGCCTGGGCCACTGCCCATTTCCTGGCATATGTATATTTTAGGTGAATTGGAATATGGTTGGAGAAGGCAGGCATAATAATGTCCTCGCCATGTGGGCACTCCCTGACAAATTGTGGTGGCCAGTCCTTTTCTGCTAGAAGTATGTCATAGCCTCTTGATAGTCTTTCCCAAAAAGTGCTTTCACCTGTCTAGGTTTGTCTCCCTCCATCCGGAGTGTTATTTCATATAACTTTTGTGGAGTACTAACCCTGGTGTCTACAGTCTCTACTGTGATGTACTCATTCAAGTCCACTATCTCCAGAAGTTCCTTCAGGTTCTAGCGAACTATTGTGACTTCTGCTGCACTGTCCAGCATGGTCTGAGCCCATTCTCCGTTCTTGAGTTGTGTTCTCAGTATTCTCGGCATGTCTGATCTTCAGACCTGCTACCTTCTTTTTAGAGAATTGAGGTTTTGTTTTGGTTTTTGAAGCGTGTTTGTCGTCTTTCGATTTCACGCGTTCTTCTTTATGTTCTGATCGTCCTCTTCTATCCGAAGTCTGTGATGAGATCTGAAAGGGACGAGAGGAACGTGTATCAGTGTCTTGATACCTATCAGGTTTTCTCAAATTATCCCTATTCCTGAGGTTATACCTCCTTTCAGAGGGCTCCTTTTGAGGAGACCTACCTTGGGATTGAGAACGTTTCTCGTTTGATTTTTGTTTAGTAGACTCCCACTTGTTTTTAGAAGATGTAGGAGTTTGTTTTATTGAGTCCTTCTCAGGACTTTTAGATAGTTTCGGCTTCACTGATCTTCCACCCAAACTATCTCTGCCTAATTCTGCATAAGATTGTTCTATTATTCTGGGTAGCTCAGTTTGATATTCTGTAACATCGAATTCCCTCAATTTTTGGTGGATCGCCACTGCTGCTGCCTCTCCTTTAATATTAAATAATATTATTGTTGAGACCTGGTCGAAATTTTTCAGTAATTTCATACCTAAATTTAGAGCAGGCTCTGCCCCGTATTCATTTTGAATTTGTTTTAGGACATCAGGTATTACCACAATTGACGGAATGCCATGTGTTTTAGTATAGATGGCAGCAAAGACTGAGCCCCAAGTGGTGCAGTCTTCCATTTGTGGTGTGATCCCCATTGGTAAACTGATTGTTAGGATTCTGTGTTTCTCATGTGGGCTAGTATTTGGAAATACTGCTTCAATTTGAGTAATTTTTTGAGCTATCCAAAATGGAATTTGCTCACGTTTTGTGGGCATTTTACCCATGACTGCGTATAGAGTCTGTGGTGTAATTTTTAGTATATTCCCCTGTTGGGGAGTTGGATTTGGATATGTCAATGGTGGTCGGACTGTAAAAGTCTGCATGACATATTGGACCAATTGTCTGTAAATTTGTATTAACTCTGTGAGTTGAGTACGTAAATCCTCATCTGACATCTCTTCAATGTCTGGATGAGGTGTGTAGCCGGCTAAAATTGGCCATGTTGCTCCTGGTCTACCTAGTGGACCGAGCCTGGTAATGTTTTTGTGATGTTTTAGGGCGCCTTTAAACCAGAGCTGATGCTCTTGGTATGTTAATGGAATTTCAATATCCTCGAAAGGAATGTATTACTCTGGTGGTTCATCTTCTTTGTAGAAGTGAAACATGTGTGTTACTGAATTGGATTCAGGAAATATTACCCATGAATAGAATACCTCTGTCTGAAAGGATTCATGTGCCTCTATCACGAAAACTGCTTTACCGCCTCTTGGTGGTAGGTCATGTTTCATAAGTTTTAGAGTGATGGCTCTTCTTAAGTTTTGATGGATGTGTATAACACCCTCCTCGGTTTCATTTAAACCGGTAAAGTTAAAAACTGCTGGTAGGGCTGGATCAGCCACAGCTACACTGTCTCCGGTTTCATTGTCGGAGCCAGGCATTTTGTTGTTTGAAAAATGTAGAACAAGTTTCAAGGAAACAAAGATAAGGTGCACAATATTGTGGAACACTGTATCCTTCAACGTTGAGCAAACCAAACAGCTAATATATAGGGTACTGCCCTATGTAGCCATGGTGGATACCTAACCCTGCCCACTCCAGACGTCTTTTGGAGTATATGGGTAGGGGTCTTGAGAGAAAAAGCACGGCTGAGTTACTCAGTATCTAACGTTGAATTACTGCCTTAGCAAACCGTTGGGCGCCATGTAGTGTAGCTCCTATTTCCCTAATAGGCTCTGCGCATTGGAATAATATATCCTATAGGTTTGACATAGGACTAAGGTTAGTATGTCCCTATCGAGTATATTAAACTTAATTACTTGTGCCAGCTAGCTCAGAGGCCACTAGAAACTCCTTGACAACAAGAAGGGAGTAGTTTCTGGCAGCCGCAAAACATGACCACTGTGTTTCCCTTTAGAATCAGAACGTGTCCCAGAGTCATGGAAACAATAGATAACTATTTCACTCAGCTCAGCCGTGCATGCTTAGTTTTCTCCAAGTTACACAGAAAGAAATAGACGGGCATTTCAATAAAGGATTTATTGAACAGTCTTGTTTCTGGTGTAAGTTAATTGTGCTGTTATGATCACAAGACAGTATGCGAGATAAATAATGTACAGGGTGAGCAGTAGAAATAAATAATACTGCGATAGCATTATCTTTTAGTACATATGCATTTACATAAATAACACAGACTAAAAATGCGAGTACTCATACGATGCGTTGCTAAGCTAGTTCTACCCCAATGTACCTAACCTAACCTAGGTGTAGGAAGAGGGAAGAAGTAGGTGAAGTATTCCTTACTACGGTATACTAAGAGTATGTTAAGTCTAGTATGCCTAGTATGCCAAGAGTCCCTCTAGGTTCTAGTCAACTCCATACCTGAAGAATGAGAGAGGTAGGAATCTCTGTGCCAGACTCAAACTCCAACACCCCGCAAGGGAAGTCAGATCACTGGAAGCTGGAAGCCGGGCTCTCTGCGTGCAGGGATGACAGCGTCTTCTCAGTGCGTCAGGCCGGGAAACGGGCTCCTCTGAAGTCGAGGTCTCCTCTGATTTACAGGGGCTAGGGAAGGTATATTTATACCTGAGAGCACCTAAGAATGTTAGCATTGACGTGAGTTGGACAGCAAAAGACGTCATGAATGAACCCCCTAAGGAATAATGGTTCATGCATAATGTATGAGTCCTTGAAGAAATCAATAGTCCTGGACTAGGGAAACTCCTGCAGCCTAAGGGTCTGTTCTTCATGAACTCGTGACGTTAGGGTGGACGGATGTCAGAGACCATGCCTGTATTTGGAGTGCATGGTTTAATGCCTAAATAAGGGCTGGGATGTTATGCCTATATAAGGGCAGGGCGAATTGTGCCTATATAAGGACATGATACTGGAAAGCCCGTTTATGGATACCCTAAGAGGAATACAACAAGGAGACGTCTACACACACATCTACCCACTAACCCATACAGTCACTCATACACGCAGTCATTCATCAATACAGCCACTGATATATCCACTCATACACCCATATAGACACTCACACACTGCCACTCACCCAAAGAGTTACTCAAAAACCTAGTCAGTCACCCAAAGAATTAATTACACTGCCATTTAGTCACCTATACAGTTATACACACACCACGTCACTTATTCATACAGACACGTACTGTCTTCAACAATTACTGACATAAGCACACACTTATCCATGCAGCCACTATCACAATCACTCACTGTTACATATAATCACTTATATACTCCAACACTCACAAATACTGCTTTTCACATATGTAGTTACTTACACATATACCACTAACACTGTTATGTTTCATATAGGATCCCTAACATAGGCCCGGGTAACATCATACGCCTTCACCTACATTACCTCCCCTACACTACACTGTAATGAGCCTTTTAGGATTGAACATTTACCTAGTTTTAGTCCCGGGTGCAGAAGGAGGGTTTCTCCTGAACAATAGAGTCCTATAACTCCATCAATAGACTCACACAGTATGAATGGATATTCATAAGGGTTCTTAGAAACCAGGCTGGGGCTACACCACCTTCCTCCCCACATCTACGTACACGGTTCATCCCATACGTCATCCTCAAATCCAACAATGGCTAATACAAGCAACAAGGGACAAAGGAGCCCTAGATACTTTTTGTATAAATATAGCACCTCTTGCTAGTGTTAGTCAGAGGGAACCGAGACTTCCAGGCCGACACACTGACCAGAGACGCTGAGGCTCCTGCATGCAGATGATCCAGCTGACAGTGGTCTGAACATCCCTCGCGGGGTGTCCAGCTCGAGACCAAGAAGGGCTCCTACATTCTCACTTCAGGTAATGGGGTTTGACTAAATCCTAGAGGGATTCTTGGCTTCACACCTACTCACATGCTAGGTACACTTAGGTACATCTAGATAGGCATCGTAGGAGTATGCACTCTCTTTTATCAATGCATTTTATATTCATGTATTTATTCATGCGTAGTGCAAGATGGTAGAACTGTACTATCCATTTATATTCATAGTACTGCTAATCATATATCTCTGCTACTGTCTAAGGGTTTTTGCAGCTCATATATTCTACACAAGAATAACGACTGTTCAATAAACCCTTATTGAAACACCCAGGCTGTTTATTCTGTGTATCTCTGAGACGAGATAAGTGAGCACGAGTGACTGAGCGAAAAGTAGTGCATTGTTTCCACGATCCTGAGGGATCAGGGTTGTCATGTTCTAAGGTTGCCAGAAACTATTCTCTCCCCGATAAGAGGAGACACTAGTGGCACTGTGAGCTAGCTTATGCAAACAGGCTAACATTCTCGGTGGGGGTGCTCAGAGTTAGTCTGCCACCAAACACACAGTTTATGTTATCCGAACGCGCAGGTCCTGTATGGGTAATATAGGAACTACATGACAACACATCCATTCACTCACCAACACAGCTATATGTACACTCACTCACCGATACACTACCTAACACGTGCACTCATAAACGCATACACCCAGTGAATCACCCACTCACACATCCATGCAGGGAGTCACACACCCCCCCACCCACACAGGCACTCAGGCACCCATACAGGTTCTCAGACAACCAATCATTCTTCAATATACCTTGGCATATAAAGATATAACGTTCTTGAAATTTTTAGAAACACTGGATGATGTCATCAGTGATGTCATCAGTGATGTCATTTGAGATGTTATCAATGATGTCATCAGTGATGTCACTGAGCATGTTATGAGTGATGTAATATGTGACGTCATCAGCAGTGCATTGCGGGGCGCTAGTTATAGTTAGCTCTACTAACTATAACAGCCAAATTTCTCTGGTGTTATACGATTGAAATGTCCAACTAACTATAACGTCCCTGAAACCCATGGTTTTTTCAGTGAATTTCTAAGGTTTTATAAATGCTAATTTATAACTATAACGTCCCTAAAACCTATGTTTTTTCCAGTGAATTTTATATATATATATATATATATATATACATATGTCTTTGTGTGCTTAAAAGGTTATAGCGCACTTACAGACCCATACGCCCAGTTATGCAACCAGTCTCCAACCCATACTGCACATCCCATATCTATGTACAAAAGCTTAGAGACACAGGCAGTTACACATTTACTCATACACCCACATAGCATATAGTTAGAACCAAAGTTTCCATAGGAAAAGTGTTTTTTATTTTGCCAATAACTTTGGCGCCTCTTGACGAATCTCCACAAATGTTTCCCAAAACTTCCCCTTCTGGGTTCAGCTGCTGTGTTGGAAGTTTAAGGGTGATTTGTCAAGCGGGGAATGAGAAAAAAGGGGTATCTCAAAACATGTTTTCCCCATGTTAAGTACATGGGGATTTTTCATTTTTTGAACACAACACCAGCCCGAACTACCAAACGGAATTACATCTAATTTGGAAGAAAGCTAGATGTTGGTCCAGAAAGCCTGCTCTTTGTGATTTGGAATAAATCAGTTCAGTAGTTTTTCAGATATCTAACTTAAAAAAATATAGACATCTGGGGACGCGAGTCATTGCAGTGGACTCGTGGATCCAACTAAAATTTGATAGGCTGCCAACATTTAAACCAGGAGGTGTTGGCAGCCATCTTGGGATGGAAAAAAAGTTAAAACTAAAGAAAAGGGGGCAGGGTAGAAATACCCTGATGCCCCAGAGATGGTGGGGGTCCCTCAGGGACCCCACTGGGTGTAGAAAGCATTTTTTGTAATTTTGTCATGGACTCACACGTGGATCCCCAAATCTGCAGCAACATTTTTTTTAAAAAGCAAGTACTTTACATTAACCCCCAGGTGGGCCAGGCCCTGGGGGCATGTGATACATATAGGAGAGGGCGCATGGGGCCCCCCTCCTTGGGCTAATCAAAGCCCTGTGGATCGCCACCTCCTCGGGGCATTTCTAGTTATGAAAGCGGGTGGGTCGACTGGGCCTGTACGCAGCCCAGTGGACCCCCACCTCCCCAGAGTACATTTAATTATGAATGTGGGTGGGCCCACAGTCCCAGAGACTGCTGATTCCCCGGGGCTAATTGAAGTTATGTGTGGTGGCCTCATGGACCCCCCTTGCCCAAGGGACTACCACCTCCCTGGGGCTAATTAAAATTATGTGGGTGGGGCTCATGGACCCCCCACCCCAGAAACCACCACCTCCCCGGGGCACACTGTTTTTTTTATTTAAGCAATGTGGGGGAGTCCATTGGGCATGCCGCACTTCCCAGTAGACCACCACATCTCCAGGGCACAAATGCAATAATTAAGGTGGTCCATTGCAGACCCCTGGCTCCAAGGACCACCACCTCCCCCGGGGTAAATTTGAACTAAGGAAGGGGGCCGTACAGCACCCCTCCTGGAGTCTTACAAGGCCCTGGGGACCACCACCTCCCAGGGCAGGCTCCAGCCCACCCCTGAGACATTTCAGTTTGCTATGGCTTGGTGGGAGCACTGTTCCCGCCATGCCATACATACAGTGCTCCGCTTAGAGCAAGCGAGAGAATTTTGCTCTTGCTTGCTCAAAGCGGAGCACTTTGCTTTTACACACAGTGAGCTACAAGTCAGCAGCTCCCTGTGTGTAAAAGCAATGCCGGCTCTCGCAGGAGGCGGGGAACTAGCAGGGGCAGCGGGGGCCTTCAGTCTCCCCAGTGGTCTCCAACAAAGTGGCCTGGCCCAGGGGCATATTTAAAGAAAACATGGAAAAAAAAGAAAATGGCTGGCCCCTGGGGCCAATATTGGCCTGGGCAGTGGGGCCACTCAGCCCCCTCCCTTTAAAAAAAAATAACAATAATAAACAAAAAAAGGCAAGCCCTGGGGATGGTGTCCCCTGGGCCTAAAATGGTCCATGGAAACGAGCCACGTGGCCTCCTTCCTTAATTATAAATAGAAGCCGGCAACTCGCCCGAGGCCCCACCCTCTTTCTCCAATACTCTGCATGTGCCTCCTGGCATACTCCTGGTTGCGGGATGAAGTTCCCTTGGCTGCTGAGGGTCCTTAGGGGCCAACCCCTGTTACCTCCAGTAAGCCCCACTCAGTGGGATTGCTGAGAGGTGGTCAGAGGCCAAGCCCTCTTTCTCCACCACTCTGCAAACATGCCTCTCAGCGCACTCCTGGTGGAGGGATAAGGTCCCCTTGCCTCCTGAGGGCCTCAGGACAAAAGTGGACTTCTTCTCCCGAAGAGTAGTGTGCCAGGAGGCGCGTTTGATGAGTGGTGGAGAAAGGGAACGTGGTCTCTGACAACCTCTCAGCAATCTACCTAAGTGGGTCTTACTGGAGGTAACGGGAGGGCTAGTTGGCCCCTAAGGACCCTCAAGAGACAAAGGGACTTCATCCCCCAACTAGTAGTGTGCCAGGAGACGCGTTTGCAGAGTGGTGGAGAAAGGCAGCATGGCCACCCAAAACCTCTTAGCAAACCCACTGTGTGGGACTTGCTGGATGTAACAGGAGTGGTAGTAGGCCCCCAAGGACCATAAATAGCGAAGGGAACTTCACCGCCCTAGTAGTAGTGCACCAGGAAGCACGTTTGCAGAATGGTGGAATAAGGGGGCATGGTTCCTATCAGATCTCAGCAATCCTGCTGTGTGGGACTTACTAGAGGTAATAGATGGGGTAGTTGGCACCCAATGACGTCCTTGGGGGCAAACTACCCATCCTGCTATCTACACCACTCTGCAAACATGCACTACTGGTTGGGGGATGAAATCCACTTTACTCCTGAGGGACCTTGGGGACCAAGAAGCCCTACTGGTACCTCCTTTAAATCCTACACAGTGGGATTCCTGAGTCCTGGTTTGAGGCCCAGCCCCCTATCTCCAACACTCTGCAAACGCGACTACTAATTAAAAAAACATAGAAATTCCCTGAAAAAAACAAAGGTTACAGAGACATTATAGTTAGGCTCAGGTTTCACTTTTAGAAAACCAGAGAAATTCAGCCGTTATAGTTAGCTAAGTCACACCCCCGCAATGCACTGCTTACGACCTCATATATTACATCACTCATGACATGGTCAGTTACATCAGTCATGACAGGTAGGCTCCAATCACAGTTGGTCTCTTTTTGACAGCGTTTTAGTGTTACGTATGGTAAAATGGTGGGATTCCCATAGAAAACCCTGCCAACACACCCCCAGTGTATGGGCCAAATATTTCTGCCATGTTGGCCTTAGGAAATGTTACCCTATTGGTTATGTCATGCCAAGGAGTTATTTCTAGTCACTAAGTAGCACCAGGTAAAAATGTGGTGCCTCCAGGCACCCATTTCAGAACACTCCTTGACCTGAGGAAGATCGAAGAAGACTGAACCTGCTGTCTGCCAGTTGAGAAGAGCCCCGAAAGGACTGAAACGGCTCTCTCTTGTACCCAGCAAAAACAAGTGGACTCTAAGGATTGTAAGGCTGACCTGTTAAATCTACAGGGACATAACACCCTGCAAGAGGCCTTTGACTGAAATTATCCAGCTGACCAGTGGCAACTAGACCTGGACGGGACCCTGCTACATGTCCTCTGCCTGACACGCTAACAGTCTCTAAGTGCCTCCTCAAAGTTCCTGGGATGCTTTAGAAGAGCTCTCCTGTGATAGATTGGGACTGAAAGGACTAAAGCCAGAAGATTAAATCTTTTAATTGGGCGAACCTGGTTGCTATATCCGAACTGCGCTCCATTGTGATCAGTGTCAAATTGTGCCTAGGTTCCAGTCTACCACGACCATCAGCTATCATTGGTACTTTGTGCTTCTTGGCGCCTGCTCCTACTTAAAACTTAAAAAATTCATATCTCTGGTTCTCCTTATTGGATTTTTCTCATATTTGTATCATATTTTTAATTAAGTTATATTCTATTTTTCTAATTTGGTTTGACATTTTTATTGTGTTGCATTTCAACTTTATCACTGTTTTGGTTCTGCATAAATAAATTACACATTTTCCTAAATTGAGCCTGTCTGCCCTGTGCCTTAGTTACCAGGGAGTTGAGCTCATGCTAAATTAGTGATTATAGGGGTTCACTCTGACAAGGGTTGTGTTTATTCCTTGAGGTGGGCAGTCATCTGCCCCAATTAATAATCCAAATTCTTGCATTGATCTAACCCCAAACATAAAAATAATCTGCAATCCTGCCCTGCCAATTCTATAATTTCAATTTGTGAAAGCACTTTATTAAATATTTATAATATGTTTGAAGACTAGCGATTTATACTCAGATACACGACACAGGTACTATAATATAAAATATTTAAAAAGCTGCTTTAATATTTCAGCTGATGCCAGTTAGCCGAGACCTGCTGTTCCCTCTCAACTCTGCTGAACTTTTCTATTCACAGTCTGCTGATAGTTCAAAAGTGTGCTTTTTAAGCGTTTTTACTGACAAGTTTGATGTTCAAACTAACATAAAAGAGCTCTGATGTTCCGATCAAAAGAATACAGCCATATTTGTATTGCAGACGATATTGTTGGTGTAGAATTTTCTTGGGGAACTGCCCTTAACGACTCATTCTATAGCTCAATGTGCACTGTCTTTTTTCTCCAGAGGGACTAATGATAAAACAACAATGAAAGAACACGCTTGGTGGTCAACAATAAGGAGATGCATAGCATGTACGTGATCAGCAGCGCCAGACTCCCAGCTGGGTGTCATTCTAATGTATGTAAGAAACCTTTGATGTCATAAGGAAACATGTTTACCAGAAAAAATGAAAGGACTCTCTCTGTCTCTGTCGATAATCAGAAAATAAATTAGTATGAGGCAGATGGAACTGAAAAAACATATAATTCTTATAAAGAAAAAAGTTTTCTTCAATTGTAACTTTGCTACAGTGACCGAAAAGGGTCATATAACATACATTCTTCAAGGAGCAAAAATTGTTTTTTTAATTGTTTGCGAGTGAAATCTTACACTCCCTTACAAGGGACTTTTTTCATAAACCATTATTTCACAATCTTTTCCAGCGCAGATCAGGGAAAAGGGCGCATTTTGCACATGCAGAAATTCAAAAATGCCATTTGTGGGGGAAAATTCCTTTGCCCAGATGCAACTTGTCCCATTATTCATGAGTGCGATAAATATTCTGTTTGTGCACAAATTGCTGAGCACACCACAATTACGTAGCTCTAATGTTGCATGCCATGGGTGTACCAGGTGCAGATTTCCGAACAATCCGAAAATCCGAAAATGACAGAGATTTATACTGGAATGCCTGTTATCACACATTATGTTCCCTTAGAGCAGTCATGGTAGGATGAAGGACAAACACAAACAAGCGAAAGGGAAATGGGGGCAGGACAGAGAACAATTCTGGTCAGGTACGTGACAGGAGTATGGATTTGAGAATCTGCTGGCATGAGCAGGCCCTGTCAATATGCCCATGTGATTCATGGGAGCAAATGCAAACAGAGCAGAGGCATGTCTGCTGTTTTAATTTTCCTGAAGCGCCAGACAACATTTTGAGAATGACGCAGTCGGCGACAATAAAGACACTCAGGGCCGGACTGGCCGTACCGGGCATCGGGTGTTTCGCCGGGAGGGTGGAAGGGTGGGGGCTGGCTTTGTAGCTGTGCTACAATATCGACCCCCAGTAACAAAAGCAACAAGCAAGTGTTTCCAGCCACCTGGGTCCAGGCAGTGCTTCCCCAAGGGCTGGACCGAGAAAATTGCCAGGGCTGCTTTGAGTTCCTAGTCTGGCCTGGAAGACAGCACAAGCGGCATGTAACAACACTATGTATTCCTTTATTTCTTATTGGTGTGCCAGACAACTGGCCTGTCCTCCTCTTGTGGACCCTATCTGTCCTCCCCAAACTTCTTCCTTTCTGTTTCCAAGCTCCACCCTTGCAGAGTGTCTCTAGGTGACCAAGGTCCTAGTTTCCTAGTACTTATGTGTTCAGGTCACAACACTAGATTTCCCCCCATTCACAAAGAGTTTCTCATCTCTCTGCTTTGATAGATATATCTCCTCAATGAGTCAGGCAGGTTTCTGGAGAGTTTTTAGTGACGGTCTCAGTGGAACAGGTTCAGCAGCCGCTGGTGAGGGATCCGTGATTCCGGGATTTCAGTCTCTGGCTCGCTCTCTGTCTTCCTCAGAACTGTTGCGGTTCACAGGTTCCTCATGATCTTTGTTTCCTGTGGTGCACTTCTTGAAGTGAGAAATATTTCGAGTTACTCTCTTATCTTCGGAGGAGGCAGTGATCATGGTTCTCTTTTAGCCAGTCACTTGTAGAGGTCGGTCATGGTATCTGCTATCTTTCTTCCTTCTTTGCTCTTGTTTAATGAGGACCCAGTCACCCTCCTTGACAGTTGCCTCCCTGGTTTTCCACTGGTGGTCAGCATACTCTTTCATTCTGTCGTTTTTCCTCTTGTCATGATCCGGCATCTCTTTCCTCTCTTGAACCCTGTAGGAGATGTCTTCTGGGTCCTCCCAGTTGGGAGTTCTTGTGCACACTGCTCGGCCCAACATAAGAGTGGCTGTACATTTTCCTGTAATGCTGTTGTTGGACTTGGCCTTTTTTTTGCAGGGTCATCCCTGAACTTTTTGCCTTCCTCCTGGTATTTTTTCTGACATGGTGTTGGTGGTTTTAGGACTCTGGGCTCTTTATCACTGCTGGCCAGTGTAAAGTGCATGTGCTCTCTATGGTAAAACGTGGTAAGATTGGCCAACACCTGTTTGGCGTATTTAATTTACCTATCAGTCCCTTGTAAAGTGGTATCTCAGATACCCAGGGCCAGTAAATTAAATGCTACTGGTGGGCTTGCAGCGCTGCTTGCGCACCCACCAAAGTGGCCTTTCAAACCTGTCTGAGGCTTCTGCCATTACAGGGTCTACGCGTGCAGTTTACTGCCACTGTGACATGGCACGTAAAGTGGTAGCCATGTCTGTGACTCCCCTTTTCTTACATATCAGTCACCCCTAAGTTAGGCCTTAGCTAGCCCTATGGGCAGTGTGCGCTGTAGGTAAAAGGTAGGACATGTGCCTAAACTGTGTGGCATGTCCTGGTAGTGACAAACTGCCATTTTGGTTTCTCACTACTGTGAGGCTGCCCTCTCGTAGGAATGCTTTGGGGATTCCCTGATATGTGTGTCATTGGTAATTCCTGATATGAGAGGAGTAGCGTGATCAAGTTTGGTATGTTTGGAATAGTGGTAATAAATGCTGCGTAATGGTGTTCGCAGATTTATTATCTCTATTTTAGAAATGCCACTTTTAGAAGTAGGCATTTCTGTGTGCTATGTGTTTTTGTGCCTGCCTGTTGTGTATTGCATGTCTGGCTCTGGAGTGACAGGGGCTGGGGAAGTGCAGTGGCTCCAGAGGGGCTGGGTGAGTCAGCACTAGGCTGAATAGGCCCTTCTGCATTTGGAGTGGTGGGAGGAGTAGCACCTGGGCCTGAATAGGACAGGGCCTGCCTCACACAATGCTGGCTCTGCCCCCCTGTGGTGTGTCTGGGGCCAGAGCCTACACTGACAAAGGAGGGTGTTTGTGCACTGAACGGATGTTCCGAAAGTGCCCTCCAGAACTGGATTTGACTGGGGCTAGGCCTGTGCCAGGGGGAGAGAACAAAGACATGGGAGGTATAAGTACTGGGGCTGTGACCCATGTGTAAAGGTTGGTGCTTCTTGTGCTTAATTGGTGCTGAACGACGGCTGGGTGCCAGGAGGAACCACCACAATGGGCTCCCTCCCTGCTGGAGGGCCCTGTGATCTGGCCTGCCTGGGCCCAGCTCTGCCCCTTGTGACCTTGGAATAAGCATGTGGAGAGGACTGGATCTTCTCCCATGCTTCCTTGAAGCTGACTGCCATTGCCCAAAAAAGCGCGCCCGGTGCGAGAAGAGTGCTGCCAGGTCCTTGTGTGGTGTCTCTAAGGTAGAGACAGGCTGAGCGCAGGACGAGCGCTGTGACTCCCCCTTCATCGCGGGGAAGTCGTGATGAGTCCTGGAGGAATGAGAGGGGAGAGCTGAGTGGAAGAAGTGCTCTCCCTCTCCCTGCTGGTAGTGGCCGTTGTGGAGGAAACTGCCCAGAACCAACGGAGACTCCGCTCCGTAATCCGAGGAAGACAGGTAAAGATTGCCTGTTTGGGGGCTGGGCTCCCGTGCCGAAGAGGAGAGCCCTGCATGCCTGCCACTGAAGACGGAGCCTCGCGGGCTCCCTGCTGCTGTGTCCTCCCGGGAAAGGTTGCCTGGCAGGAGGAGAGGCGTGCAGCGCGCAGTTCGCGTGGCTGAAGAGGCACCTGAGTCTTTTCCTGGGAGGACCCCTATTTACTTGCTCGGCCTTACTGCAGCAGCTCCTTACGGGCACAGGCGGCTGCAGTGTCATGCTCTTCAGCACCCGGGGCACTCGCCATTGACGGAGATAGGGTGAGTTGTACCCTCGCCCCCTTGTTGTCGTGGTGCTTGCGCAATCCTACGGATCTCCAGGTGGGAGACCCTGTTCCTTGCTTCTACGTGCGTGGCAGCAGGAGTTAGTCACCACATCACATAGGTGGGAAACCCCAAGAGGAGTCTGTTGTACATGCCTAGGAGGGCACAGGGATCTATGCAATTCTTGTGGGGTACGTGCCTAGTGGCACCAGGAAGTTGCCTGATACTCATGTGCGGTGGCCTGGCTACGGTATGCGCATGGTCTCTGAGGGTCTATGTCCTATGTGTTTAGGCGGTGGTAGTACTGTGTGCGCCTAATCAGTGATTATCACCTAGGGTGCAGTTTGATCTCTAAGAGGGGTCTGCTAGGTTTATGGAATCTGCACTGTGTTATGGCTGATTATTTTGTTTTGCATAATATGCTTCTCTCAGTAATGCCATGATGTATGCATAATGTGTTTATGCTAAGTGCCTATCGCCAGTAGTTACTGGTTGTTTTTTTTTCACTACTTGTTCATTCTAATGGTGATGACAGTGGCCCGATTGGCCCTGTAATGTATATAGTCCCCTGTAAAGTAATACCTAGTGCCAGGTGGCACAGTGTATATATGTGATTATGCTCTGATGTGTTTTATGGATAATACAAAGGCTATTTTTATATAACCTTGTGTGAAATTTCTTTTGTGGTGTGCCTAGTGTGTCGCTGCTGTGTGTGTGTGTTGCGCAACGATTTACACATTGCCTCTGGGATAAGCCAGACTGCTTGTGCCAAGCTACCAAGGGGGTGAGCAGGGGTTATCTTCAGTGTGTAACTCCCTTGCACTGACTAGAGTGGTAGTTTCTGCCTGGCTTAGGCACTTGCCCTAGCCAACCAGAGATCCCCTTTCTAACAGCTGTGGAGGGTGTTGCAATATACTCACAGTACTTCATTAAGTGCTGGCTGGAATTGTCCTCTGGCTAGTTTGACTTGTTGCCAAGTTCTCTTCAGGGTAGCCATTGAATGGGGGCACATTGTCAGTCTTGATGACAGTGGGGATGCTACACACAGTGAAAACTTCATCTAGCACTGGGATTGTTGCTTTGGTAGAAGGCACTTGCTGAGCTATTGGAAATTGTGAATAATGATCCAATATGAAGAGTATGTATTTCCCTGATTGCAGAGGACCAAAGAATTCAGTGACCACATGGCACCCCACATCTTCTGGGTATTCTAACATTTTCAGCGGCACAGGTGGCTCCGCTCAGCTGATGGCCCGGATTTTGGGGCAGTCCTTCAGCGTGTTTTTAACCATCTGGTTAAGGGTGGGAAACTAGACTCGCTCTTGCAAGGCCCAATTGGTGGTCACAATGCCCTGATGTCCTTCATGTGCCGTATTAATTACCTCTTGGCGTAGTCTTTTTGGTATGCCAATCCTCTTGTCCATGGCCAGCAATCCACTGTCTGCTACTGATAACTATTTCTTAATGTGTTGGAATGAGGCTAGTTATTTGACTTCCACTCCCTTTCCCTGCTTGTCTTTTTCCAAATGCCTCCCTCTATCCAATCCGAAGACTGCATGTGATGTCCTGGAGAGTGGCGTCTTTTGCGGTGGCTACTGTGATGGCATCAAGGGGACCTCTGTGAGGTCTTGACTGGTGAATGACAAAATAGAGCTATTCCTCAGCAGGTGAGGCTTTTGTTTTGGAGGACACACAAGCATGTATCGACATATAGTCAGCCGCGTTCTCAGCCTTTCCAGGCTTTTGAATGATGGTGGTAGTGTACTCTTGAAGACGGATCCCCAGTGCTCGATCCGGGGTGACATCTTTGCTCGAGGATTTCCAAAGAATGTTTGTAGGGTTTTGTGGTCCGCAATTGTAGCGAAGTGCTTCCTATAAATGAATATTTGGAAATCCTCACAGGCCCAGACTACTGCAATGCTCTCTTTCTCAGGTCGTGAATAGGCCTTCTCTATTTCCGTTAAGTTTCAACTGGCATAGACCACAATGTTTCGTTGGTCATTCTCCTTATTGTGTTGGGCCACTATGGCTGCTAGCCCTACAGAATTGGTATCCACTGTGAGTTCTGTCTGCCATTCGAGGTTAAAGTAAGCCATGTTGGTGGCACTTCCAACCCTTGCTTTGATCTCTTTGAATGCTATGCAAACAAATGATGGACTGAATGCTGAACAAATCAAACACTCACCCCCCATCAAGAGATCTGGGTTAAATCCATCATTCTTTTGCTTGCCATATGCAAATCAGTCTTGACCCTGCTCCTCATGGGAACGGCCCAGCCCGAACTGCTGGAAAACAGCATCTTAGGACCGGTTTCAGGGTATCACCCCTCATCAGCCAGGATACTTGAATCCAGTGGCACAGCAAGCAAGGGACCCACATCTGGGCATACCCATCCCACTTAGGGCAAAAAATGTTACACAGCAGTTCGGGCTGGACTGTTCCCATGAGGAGCAGCGTCAAGACTGATTTGCTTATGGCTGGGTCCAAACTAGAATGGCATGGTGAGCAAAAAAACTATGGATTCAGGCCCAGATCTCTTTACTGGGGGTGAATTTTTAACATTATTCAGCATCCCGTCCATCAATTGTTCTTTTTGCATTTGTCACCCTTAGTAGGACGAGTATGCTCAGACGTGGTTCCTGTGCTCGCCATGCCACTGGAGTCAAGGTAGCCTGGCTGATTAGTGGTGATACCCCAAAACCGGTCTCAGAATGCTTGTTTCTGGTCCAGGGAAGACCTGACTTGGTAGTTCGGGCTGGACTGTTCCCATGGGGATCAGGGTCAAGACTGATTGGCATATTGCTGGGTCAAAACTGGAATGGCATGGTAAGCAAAAAAACAATGGATTTAGGCCCATATCTCTGTACTGGGTGTGAATATTTGACATTGTTCAACATTCCGTCCATCAATTGTTCTTTTTGCAGGGATCTCATTGAATGCCCAGTCACACACTGATGTCCATTTGAATAGCCACACCTGCTTGGTCAGCTCTTGGAGTGGGTAGCTCAGAGTGGCACAGTTTTTTATGTACGGGGCACAGTAACTGGCCATCCCTAGTAAAGACCGGGCATCTCTGACATCCCTTAGGCGGGGTGTGTCATTCAGGGCTCTGACCTTCTTGGGGACAGCTTTCATTGCATCCCCTGGAAAAATATGTTCATAAAACTTCAATGTAGATTTGTGAAATTCACATTTGCCTTGGTTGAGAGTTAGATTGTCATTGTGAAGCACCTGACACATGTGATCCAGGGCTTTGACATGTTCCTTGAAGGTGGCTCTGAACAGAAGAATATCATTGCTATAGTTGAGAGCGTTTGTCACTGGATGAATGACTGTTCTTATGTCCTCTTGAAAGATCTCTGCTGCTGATGAGACACCAAAGCTCAGGTGATTGTATCTTAATATTTCTTGGTGTGTTGTGAAAGTGGGAATGTATCAGGAGTTTTCATGTAGTGCATGCTGGCGATATCCCTTGTTGAGTTCCAACTTGGAGAATGTTGCTCGAATATGAATTTACTTTGAAAAAACAAAAACAAGAGGAGTTTGACAAAACAGGAACAGTTGGCTTAATCAAACACTTCCGATGGGAGCACAGTTACAGAGTCGGGCTCTGAGGACTGTCTCAAAGTACAATAGTTTTGAGCGCCTATATATATATTTGTTAGCGCATCATAAAATAATTTATAGATCCTGTTTAGGGAGAGGAATGTGGGCCTAGTCATGGAGTCATAAATTACTCCAACCTGATGACAAATGCCGGTGGGTCTTGACCTTGGGTGGATACAATGAGGGTCAGTGAGTAATGTGTCCCGATGTCCGGCATGTGGAGTGCGTGTGCTGTGTGTGTGTGATGTGTCCTGATTGGCTGAGTGTTCCTGAGTTCATGTGGCATCTATCTTTATGATGTTTTGGGAATGCAAGCCCTTCTGGCCATGTGTGTTTTATTGGGGCCAATCTCCCTTGACCATTGTGGTGTTGCTGCCTATCTGTGGGACTAATCTGGGTTTTTCCTGTTGGTGCATTTGTTCTGCTAGTTACGTACTACCCCAGCTGTGATCTGTCAATCAGTTGCCTCAAGCCTAGGGAACAGGGCCTGCGTGACCACTAATTTCTGACTCTTTGTTGATGGAGAGGTCATATCGGTTGATTTCGACAACAGTGATTCAATTTCATTTTTATCGACACATGTATCATTGTGTACATCGACATCAATTTTAACAAGGATATCTTGGCTCCATTCGGCAGCATGATCATATTACTTATTTGAGGCCCTGGGTGTCTCTCCCGCTCGGTGTTGGGAACTCTCATTTCCACGCATAGGTACACCTTTCCTTTGGTGACCCGTTTAGGGACTACTACTACTGAGGACACCCAGGGCATCGGCCCAGATGATTTTCAATGATGTCAGGAGTAGATCTCGCAATCTATCCTCCATGTCATTCTACAAGTAAAATAGCACTTTCCAGTGGTTTTGAGCTACAGGCTTAACTCGTTCATTGATATGCAGTCAGACTTAAAAATTTGCCATCTTCTCCAAGCCCACAAATAGCTTAGCGTACTTATTTAAATTGCGAGTTTATCATCCTCAGTATATAGGATAGCCACCAGTTTCAGTTGCTGCACAGTGGGCAAGCTTAGTAAGCAGTCCGCTGCTATGGGTCCATCAATTACATGGATTTGGGTTTCCATGTCCCTGTCTTTGTATATGAGAATTGTTTAGTCTGCCCATGACAGAGCAGTGGCTCCTTAGCCATTCAAGAATACACTCACACTGCAGCCTTTTGCAGTTTCGGCTTAAGATTCCTTTTTTCATATTCCGTCATGCCAATATAATTGAGGTATGTGCCACTATCCAATGTGAATTTCACCTGATGTTCCCCCATGTGTAGGTGCAGTCGCGTGTATTTCTTTATCCTATCACGGTCAGTGACCATGAGGACATATTCATCCCTGTCTATAGACATGAATGTGAGGGACCTTGACTCACGGAAACAGAGTGCTTTGATTTGAAGGTGGCTCACGATATTACACTTGACCTTGAAGAGCTGCTGGAGTGCTCACTTTGATCTCTCACCGCCTTTGCATGATGACTGGACTTGGGCTCCTGTTTTCGTTGTGATATGTCCTGTTGAGGTGCCTTGCACACCCTCTAGTAATGATTTTCTTTCCCACAACACCTCAATTCTTGGCCCATGGCAGTGCAAGATTCCATGCGGGGGTATTCTTGTTCACATTGGTAACAGTCTCTTTTGTTCTCTCTCCTTTTTCTGTGTGCTTTTGACCGCGATGGCGGTCCCTGGAGTCGGATTTGCACCGGCGATCTGAACGTCGTTTGTCCATATGTCGAGCCTGAAACTGAAACGCTCGCTCACACTTCTCTGTCTTCATCTTTTTTGCATGTTTCTCGGCTTGATCACCAACTCTGGTTGTCTTTTTGATTTCATCAAGTAGTAACTTTTCTTTAGTAGATGTTGTTGGAGTGACTCAGACTGGCATCATTCAATAACTTGGAGGCTGAGAGCATCTTCTATCATGAATGTGGCAAAAGTGCAGTTTTGTGCAAGTCGCTTTAGGCGATTGATGAACTGCGAAGCCAGATTGAAGGTTTATTACTCATAATCTATATTTCTTTGTGTAAGAACTTTTTGTTATGTACATCATGCACCAGTTAGTAGGATGAAGTTGACTACGTGTGCAGCTCTTTGATGATCTGTTGTGTTATGTTATGTCTTTACCACTTATATAGCACCTAATTACCATCGGTCTCTTAGCGCTTGTTTAAGGGTTAGTAGCCTGGCACTAGCTAATTCCTGCCCACAACATTCAGTTAGACTTTAACCCAACTTAAAGGCATGTTTATATAGAAAAGATTTCAATCCCTCTCGGAATGGGAGGAGAATGTTTTCTCTTTGCAAACTTTCCGGCAATCCTTTCCACAACTGAGGTACCAGGACTGAGAAAGACCGACCTCCCATATTCGACTTATTAAACCGTGGGCAGGTCAGCAAAGGTACCTCAGAGGAGTGAAGACATCATTCCGGTACATATGGCTTTAGACGGTCCTTAATATAGACTGGTATCGTCCCATACATGGTCTTATGTTCAATACATAAGCCATTGAACCTAGCCCTCTGCTTTACTGGGAGCCAGTGCAATTGTTGTAACAGCCGCACAGCTTGCATCCGTCTTGGTAAGTTGAATATAAGTCGTACGGCGTCATTCATCACTACTTGGAGCTTACCCAATGTTAGAACTGGGGGTCTCTAGTTGGCAATGGTATGCACCTTTGTCCAAATAGGGACCCTTGCTTCTAAGTCAGGGAAAGGGGATTACACACCTGGATAACCCCTGCTCACCCCCTGGTAGCTTGGCACGAGCAGGCAGGCTTATCTAAGAGGCAGTGTGTTAAGCATTTGTGAACACATACAGTAATACAGCGAAAACACTACAGATGGACACCACACAGGTTTTATAAAAATAAGTATTCTTTATATAGATTTATCACAAGACCACAAACGACAAAAATCCACAATACTGTAATCAATAATACTTCAAGATGGTAGAAATGGTTTAAAAATAGGTTCTTCACTTAAAAGCAGTCTTTAGCAACAAATAACCCCAACTGGAGTTATCACGACGTCGAGGTCAAAGAAATCCCAAAGTAGGGCGCTGACCGCGAGGTGCGCGGCGTCGGGCCCGGAGTCAAAACAGACCCACAAAGAACAGTACCTTGGAAAAGCGAAAACAAAGACAGCTCACGGCGTCGGGGAGGTGCGGCGTCGTTGGCGCGGAGGAGATGATGCGTCGGGACCTGGATGCTTGCGCAGGCAGGGGAGGCGTCGGTTCTGGACCGGTGAGGAGGTGACATCACGATGGCGTCTGGCCCGGAGTCAAAACAGACCCACAAAGAACAGTACCTTGGAAAAGCGAAAACAAAGACAGCTCACGGCGTCGGGGAGGTGCGGCGTCGTTGGCGCGGAGGAGATGATGCGTCGGGACCTGGATGCTTGCGCAGGCAGGGGAGGCGTCGGTTCTGGACCGGTGAGGAGGTGACATCACGATGGCGCTGAGGCCACAGTTCCGTACGATGTCACAATGTCGATAGATTCTTGACCACCCACGTCGACGATCGGCTCTGCGATGATGTCAGCTTCGGAGTCGATGCGGCACATCCGCAGGCGTCGGGCCGGCGTCGTAAGTCGGAGCAGCGCTCACGGCTATAGCAGGCTTACGCTGTCGCTTGCTGGCGTCGAGGTGGCACAGCGGTCGGCGTCGAGTCTTCGTTGCAAGTCGGAGCAGCGCTCACGGCTTCGATGCAGGAGACGGCGTCGTTCGCCGGCGTCGGTGTTGCAAATTCCTTCTGTAGCACCAGAACAGCAAGTTCCAGATGCAGGCAAACAGAAGGGGGTGAAGTCTGGTATCCCTGAGACTTCGGTCAGGAGGCAAGCTCAAATCAAGCACTTGGAGTAATATTCTGCAAGATGATGAAAGTTCTTTAAAAGTTCCTTCTCCTTTCCTTGGCAATGAAGAAACCACTGCAGGCCAACCCAGCAAACAGCACACTTGGCAGAGGGGCAGTCCAACTCCTGCAGCGTCCTTGGTTCTTCTCCTTGGCAAAAGGGTCGTCTTGTTGTTCCAGAAGTGATCTGATTTCCTAGGGGTCTGGGTCCCCTTTTTATACACCTTTTCTCTTTGTTCTCTGAAGGCAGAGAGGCCTTTGCCTAGTCAAAACCAGTTCTGGTCAGTCTTGGAGCACTTTGTTGACAAGACTCATTCTTTCCTTTCACAGTGTAGGCCAGGGACATCAGACACACCACAGGAGGTGGAGCCAGCATTGTGGAGGGAAGGCACAGCCCTATTCAGGTCCCAGGTGCAACTCCTCCCTCCCATCTGCATGCAGATCTCTATTCAGCCCTGTGCTGACTCACCCTGTCTCCTGGCAGCCTCCAGCCCCTGTCACTCAAACTCCAGACAAGGAATACACAAGCTAGCAGAGGCAGGTTTGGAAGGTTAGGCAAGAAAATACACACTTTCTAAAAGTGGTATTTTCAAACACAGAATGTTAAAATCAACTTCACTAAAAGATGTATTTTACCATTCTGAGTTCAGGCATACTAAATTCGTTTTTCTACCATGTTCCCTGGGTCAGTTAGGATTATAAGATGTAATAATCAAACTGCCCATTCTGGCCTATGGGGAACAGGTAGCCTTTCAATAGTGAAAAACGAAAATGGCTGTAATTCACTATTAGGACATGCCACACACACCAGGGCATGCCCTACCTTATACTTACAATGCACCCTGCCCTTGGGCCTACCTTAGGGGTGTCTGATATGAAGATAAGGGAAGGTTTAGGGACTGGCAAGTGGGTGTACTTGCCAAGTCAACATGGCAGTCACAGACTGCACACAGGCTCTGCAATGGCAGGCCTGAGACACACTTTACAAGCTGCTTCTGTGGGTGGCACAACCAGTGCTGCAAGCCCACCAGCAGCATTTGATTTACAAGCCCTGGGCACACCTGGTGCACTATACTAGGGTCTGACAAGTAAATCAAATGATCCAATCATGGAGTCACTAATCAATGCATCAATTTAACATAGGGAGCACTTGCACTGTGGCACTGAATAGCAGTGGCACAGTGCCCAAAGCATCTAAAACCAGCAAACAGATCAAAAACAGAGGAGACCATCAGAAAAAAAATGGAAGGGAGACTCACGCCAATGATACCAGGTCTAACACGTGTCCCCTCCAGCTGAAATGTGGGGAGAACTACCCTTCCCCTAGGGAGTCCTCTTCACTAAGGCGGAAAAATCTGGACAGACCATCAGCATTGGCGTGTTCTGTACCAGGGCGGTGTTCCACCGGGAAGTCCATACCCTGTAGGGAAATGGACCACCTCAACAACTTTGGGTTCTCACCCCTCATCTGCATCAGCCATCTGAGGGGCCTGTGGTCGGTCTGAACCAGGAAGTGAGTCCCAAACAAGTATGGTCTCAACTTCTTCAGTACCCAGACCACAGCAAATGCCTCACGCTCAATTGCACTCCACCTCTGTTCCCGTGGAAGTAACCTCCTACTGATGAAGGCTACAGGTTGATCTAGGCCTTCCTCATTAATCTGTGATAGAACAGCCCCCACACCATGCTCTGAAGCGTCTATTTGAACAATGAATTATTTAGAGAAGTTGGGCGCCTGAAGCACGGGTGCTGTGCACATGGCAGTCTTCAGGGCGTCAAAAGCCTTCTGACAGGTGTCAGTCCAGTTCACTTTCTTGGGCTGCTTCCTGGAAGTCAGCTCAATCAAGGGTGCAACAATGTTGCCATACCCCTTGACAAACCTCCTGTAGTACCCCGTGAGTCCTAAAAAGGCTCTCACCTGTGTCTGAGTCTTTGGGGGTTCCCATGCCAGGATGGTATCAATATTGGGTTGTAGGGGCGCCACCTGGCCGCTTCCTACCTGGTGCCCCAAGTACACCACAGAACCCTGCCCAATCTGGCACTTACTCGCCTTGATTGTGAGGCCTGCCTTCTGCAGCGCCATCAACACTTCCCAGAGGTGGTGCAGATGTTCTTCCCAAGTGGAACTAAACAACGCAATGTCATCTAGGTAGGCGGCACTGAAATATTCCAGTCCGTCCAACACCTGGTTGACCAACCTCTGAAAGGTGGCAGGGGCATTCTTCATCCCAAAGGGCATAACCCGGAATTGGTAGTGCCCATCTGGTGTGGAGAATGCTGACCTCTCCTTGGCCCCATCAGTTAAGGCAATCTGCCAGTACCCAGACGTCAAATCAAACGTGCTGAGGTACCGGGCAGCTCCCAACCGATCAATGAGCTCATCAGCTCTGGGGATGGGGTGCGCGTCAGTCCTGGTGACTGAATTGAGTCCTCGGTAGTCCACACAGAACCGGAGTTTGGGTGTGGCACCAGGCGCAGCAGCCTTTGGGACCAAAACCACTGGGCTGGCCCAAGGACTGTTAGAGGACTCAATCACCCCTAAGGGAAACATCTTGGAGACCTCCTCCTTAATGTAAGCTCTGACCCTGTCAGTCACTCTGTAAGCCTTGTGCTTCACAGGAGGACTGTCCCCAGTGTCCACATCATGGATGCACCACTCAGTGACACTAGGAACCAGGGAGAACAAATCAGGGAAATGCCCCAGCAGTTGGCGACAATCTTGCTGCTGTTCAGGGGTCAGTGTGGCAGAGAGGCCAACACCATCCACTGACCCATCTTGCTCCGCTGCAGACAGGAGGTCAGGAAGAGGCTCAATCTCCTCCTCCATTCCATCATCTGTCGCTAGGAGCATGCCCACTTCGGACCTTTCTAAGTGGGGCTTCAGGCGGTTAACATGCAGGACCCGCAAAGGGTTCCTGGGAGACCGCAAGTTCACCAGATAGGTGACATCACTCTTGCGCTCCACCACCTCAAATGGACCGGTCCACCTGTCCTGGAGCGCACAGGGCTCCACAGGGGCCATGACCCAAACTTTCTGTCCAGGCTGAAGCTCAATCAGAGTGGCATTCTGATCGTACCACCGCTTCATCTCTTCCTGGCTGGCTTCCAGGTTCGCCTGAGCGAGTTCTCTGAAATGCCGAGTCTGGTTCCTGAAGGCCAGCATGTAGCTAAATACATCCTGGGGAGGTTTCCTGGGAGATTGCTCCCAGCCTTCCTTGACCAGACTCAAAGGTCCTCTTACCGGGTGACCATACAGCAGCTCAAAGGGGCTGAACCCTAAGGACTTCTGAGGCACCTCACGGTAAGCAAACAACAGGCATGGCAAGAGGACGTCCCACTTACGCCTCATAGGTTCCTCTAGACCCATAATCATGCCCTTAAGGGTCCGCTTGAATATCTCAACCAGCCCATTACCTTCGGGGTGGTCAGGAGTGGTGAACTTATAGGGAACACCACACTCCTTCCACAGGGACTTCATATAGTTAGATATGAAGTTGGTACCACGGTCTGACACCACCTCTTGGGGGAACCCCACACGGGAAAAAACCCCCATCAGTGCACGTCCCACCACGGGGGCCGTCACTGTCCTGAGAGGGATGGCTTCCGGGTACCGGGTAGCATGGTCCACCAAGACCAGGATACACCTGTTGCCCATGGCTGTCTTGGGGTACAGTGGCCCCAAAATGTCAATGCCCACCCGTTCAAAGGGGGTACTGACTACAGGGAAAGGGCGGAGTGGAGCCTTGTGCTTCCTTCCACTTCTCCCACTTGCCTGGGAAGTTTGGCAGGTCCTACAATGAGAATCTGAACTCTTGCGCATCTGGGGCCAATGAAAATGGGAAACAAGCCTTTCAAAGGTCTTGTTCTGCCCCAGATGTCCAGCTAAAGGAACGTCATGAGCCAAACCCAGTAGGAAGGCTCTGAAGTGCTGGGGTACCACCAGCACACGGGCTGACCCAGGCTCAGGAACCTTAGGCTCGCTATACAGGAGGTCGTTCTCCCAGTAGATCCAATGTGATCCAGACTGATCACCTGCTGTCTGGTTTGTGGCCTGTTGCCTCAAACCCTCAAGAGAAGGGCACTTCCTTTGCTCCTCACAAAATTCCTCCCTGGAGGGACCTCCTTCTTGCTGCCAATGGGTCAGCTCAGGCAGGTCTCCCAGTTCAGCAACTTGTTCTCCTGTAGGTTCCAGGGCATCCCCATCAAGGTCTGCCTCCTCCTGGACCGTGGGAACTATGGGGGCTGGTTTCCCACGCCCCCTACCTCTTCTCTTTAAGGCAGGGGTCTGGGCCATTTTCTCAGGCTCCAGAACCTCTTGATCACCCTTACTGGCCGCCATGGACCGAGTGGTTACACACGCCCACTCAGGCAGACCCATCATCTCTAAATGAGACCTTCTCTCCACCTTAGCCCAAGGGGAGTCCTCTAAATCATTGCCCAACAGACAATCAACAGGCATGGCTGGCCTCACAGCAACTTGGAGAGTACCTGAGACCCCCCCCCACTCAAAGGGAACTTGCACCACCTCACACTGGCTCTGTGAGTTGTCTGCAGCAACAACAGGGAAGAATGCATGGGGGACAACCTGCTCTTTGGACACCAACCTACAACTGACAGCTGTCACACTTGCACCGGTGTCTCTTAGAGCTTCCACCCTATGGCCATTGATGGTCACCCACTGCCTGTACTTTTTAGTGTTATCAGGCAGCTGAGTTTTAGGGACCATCTCAAAGTCTCCTAGTGAGACAAGGGACATCTCTGCGGGATCCCACCCACCTTGGGCACCCATCTCCTCCCCCAGGGCTACACTGGCAATCTGACGGGGTGGTGCACGGGGTGGTGCTTGGGATCTCTCATGGGACATTGAGGATCATACCAACGGTGGCCCAATTGACCACACGTAAAACATTTACAGGGCCCCTCTGAACAGGTTTACCTGTCGGGGCCTCTTGCTTCTTCTCAGGGGAGGCTGGGAACCCTTCCCTTGGTTCCCTTGGGAATTACTTTGGGGCCCTTTTTGGAACTCCCTCTGTTTACCCTTGTACCCCCCACTCTTCTGCTGGGGACCCTGCCCACCTTTGGTGGAGTCTCCCACATGACCCTTGTGGACCCGGGTGCTTACCCAGCGGTCCGCCTCCTCAGCAAGTTTACTAGGGTTAGTTAACTTGCTATCAATAAGGTGCTGGCGTAGCTCTGGAAAACAGTTAGCAGACAAGTGCTCCCATGCAAACAAATCATAGAGAGCTTCAAAAGTATCTACTTTGCTACCCTTCACCCAACCATCCATAGCTCTGCAAAAGAAAGACTGATATTCCACCCAGGTAGCTGCCTCCAGCTTCTTACAATTTCTGAACCTCTGTCTATAGAGTTCTGGGGTCAAACCATACCTTGTCATAAGGGCTTCCTTCATATGGGCATAAGACATCCTATTTTCACTGGGCAGGTTTAACAAGGTATCCCTCCCATCACTCACAAAGCGGCCCCACAACCCTGCTCCCCAATCCTTCTCAGGGACCCGGTGGGCCAACATTGCTATCTCATAGGCTGCAAACCACTGCCCAATATCTTCCTGTCTGTGAAACTCTTTGATGACATCTTTGGGAATATAAACTTTACCTTCTGCAGGCACAGATGTTGTGCTGCCACCAGAGGGGTTGATTCCTAAGCCCTGCGCTTTCAGCTCCAACTCCCTCAACATTCTCTCATGTTCCAACCTCATTTTCTCTCTTTCCAAGGTCACCCTGCTATTTTCAAGGTCCATCTGACCCTCCAATTTGAGCCTTGCCATCTCTAGCTTGTGCACCCTATTTCTCTCCCTGTCTTCCAACTCTCTGGGGGACAGGTCTTTGGAAGAGATGCTACTGCCAGGTGGGGACGGTACCCCTCCCCTGGCTGGAAACTCTGGCCTATCCAGTTGCCCATCTGCATCCCCAGCTGGCTCCACCACCAACTCAGGGTCATTTCTTGCTTCTACCCAGGCCCTCAGCGCCTTCTGGTAGTCATCCTTTTAGAAATGCCTGGTGTAGCAACTTTCAATTTCTTGCAGAGATGCTTGAGCTGTTTCAATGTGTAGCTTTCTAACCTCTCCTCCTCAAAATCTAGATCCATAGATGCAACAGATGCTGGTTGACTCATGGCAATAAGAATTGGCAGTTCTCAGAAAAATAACAGTCCAAGGAAAAAAATTCTACCAAAAAGTATGTGGTTGCGTTTGGTCTGCACTCACTAGTAGTGTACACCAATCACTGTATATGAGTCACAAATGCAGGTCCAAATCCTCACCGCTGACCACCAATGTTAAAACTGGGGATCTCTAGTTGGCAATGGTATGCACCTTTGTCCAAATAGGGACCCTTTGTTCTAAGTCAGGGAAAGGGGATTACACACCTGGATAACCCCTGCTCACCCCCTTGGTAGCTTGGCACGAGCAGGCAGGCTTATCTAAGAGGCAGTGTGTTAAGCATTTGTGAACACATACAGTAATACAGTGAAAACACTACAGATGGACACCACACAGGTTTTATAAAAATAAGTATTCTTTATATAGATTTATCACATGACCACAAACGACAACAATCCACAATACTGTAATCAATAATACTTCAAGATGGTAGAAATGGTTTAAAAATAGGTTCTTCACTTAAAAGTAGTCTTTAGCAACAAATAACCCCAACTGGAGTTATCACGACGTCGAGGTCAAAGAAATCCCAAAGTACGGCGCCGACCGCGAGGTGCGCGGCGTCGGGCCCGGAGTCAAAACAGACCCACAAAGAACAGTACCTTGGAAAAGCGAAAACAAAGACAGCTCACGGCGTCGGGGAGGTGCGGCGGCGTTGGCATGTTGCGGCGTCGGTTCCTTGCTTCGGAGGAGATGATGCGTCGGGACCTGGATGCTTGCGCAGGCAGGGGAGGCGTCGGTTCCAGACCGGAGAGGAGGTGACGTCACGATGGCGCTGAGGCCACGGTTCCGTATGATGTCACGATGTCGATAGATTCTTGACCACCCACGTCGACGATCGTCTCCGCTATGATGTCAGCTTCGGAGTCGATGCGGCACAGCCGCAGGCGTCGGGCCGGCGTCGTAAGTTGGAGCAACGCTCACGGCTATAGCAGGCTTACGATGTCGCTCGCTGGCGTCGAGGTGGCACGGCGGTCGGCATCGAGTTTTCATTGCAAGTCGGAGCAGCGTTCACAGCTTCGATGCAGGAGACGGCGTCGCTCGCCGGCGTCAGTGTTGCAAATTCCTTCAGTAGCACCAGAACAGAAAGTTCCAGATGCAGGCAAACAGAAGGGGGTGAAGTCTGGTATCCCTGAGACTTCGGTCAGGAGGCAAGCTCAAATCAAGCCCTTGGAGTAATATTCTGCAAGATGATGAAAGTTCTTTAAAAGTTCCTTCTCCTTTCCTTGGCAATGAAGAAACCACTGCAGGCCAACCCAGCAAACAGCACACTTGGCAGAGGGGCAGTCCAACTCCTGCAGCTTCCTTGGTTCTTCTCCTTGGCAAAAGGGTCGTCTTGTTGTTCCAGAAGTGATCTGATTTCCTATGGGTCTGGGTCCCCTTTTATACACCTTTTCTCTTTGTTCTCTGAAGGCAGAGAGGCCTTTGCCTAGTCAAAACCAGTTCTGGTCAGTCTTGGAGCACTTTGTTGACAAGACTCATTCTTTCCTTTCACAGTGTATGCCAGGGACATCAGACACACCACAGGAGGTGGAGCCAGCATTGTGGAGGAAAGGCACAGCCCTATTCAGGTCCCAGGTGCAACTCCTCCCTCCCATCTGCATGCAGTTCTCTCTATTCAGCCCTGTGCTGACTCACCCTGTCTCCTGGCAGCCCCCAGCCCCAGCCCCTGTCACTCAAACTCCAGACAAGGAATATACAACCTAGCAGAGGCAGGTTTGGAAGGTTAGGCAAGAAAATACACACTTTCTAAAAGTGGTATTTTCAAACACAGAATGTTAAAATCAACTTCACTAAAAGATGTATTTTATCATTCTGAGTTCAGGCACACTAAATTTGTTTTTCTACCATGTTCCCTGGGTCAGTTAGGATTATAAGACGTAATAATCAAACTGCCCATTCTGGCCTATGGGGAACAGGTAGCCTTGCAATAGTGAAAAACGAAAATGGCTGTAATTCACTATTAGGACATGCCACACACACCAGGGCATGTCCTACCTTATACTTACAATGCACCCTGCCCTTGGGCATCCCTTAGGGGTGTCTGATATGAAGATAAGGGAAGGTTTAGGGACTGGCAAGTGGGTGCACTTGCCAAGTCGACTATGGCAGTCACAGACTGCACACAGGCTCTGCAATGGCAGGCCTGAGACACACTTTACAAGCTGCTTCGGTGGGTGGCACAGCCAGTGCTGCAAGCCCACCAGCAGCATTTGATTTACAAGCCCTGGGCACACCTGGTGCACTATACTAGGGTCTGACAAGTAAATCAAATGATCCAATCATGGAGTCACTAATCAATGCATCAATTTAACATAGGGAGCACTTGCACTGTGGCACTGAATAGCAGTGGCACAGTGCCCAAAGCATCTAAAACCAGCAAACAGATCAAAAACAGAGGAGGCAATCAGAAAACAAATGGAAGGGACACTCACGCCAATGATACCAGGTCTAACACCCAGCAACTTGTACGGGAGCCCAATGTATAACACGTTGCCAAAGTCCAGTCACGACACAATCATTGCTGTCACCACAGTTCGCCTCATAGAGAAAGTTAGAAGAGGTACAAGTTTCTGAAGTTGTCTAAGTAGGCCCATGCTGCTTCCTACCACTGTCGTCACCTGTCCGGTCATTGCCAATTTCTTATCCAACTTAATACTCAAACCTTTCACGATAGGCACAGATGTTGGTGTGGCACCTAACTCCTGGGGCCAAAAACTATCCAAGGGTTATCATAGGTGGTGATTGCTAGGACCTCTGTCTTATCTGGGTTCACTTTAAGCGAGTTAGCTGTCATCTAGTTCATTCTAAACCTGAGGATGTTCTGTGCATTCAAGTGCACTTGCTTAGAATTATCAATCTGCAGGATCATCTGAGTGTCATCTGCGTAATTAAACAGTTGGCAGTCCATCTGAGCTAATGCTGCCACCAAAGGCTGAAAATAGATATTAAATAACAGTGGTGACAGAGCCAATCCCTGGAAGACCCTTCACAGGAGTGTTCCTTCTCTCAACACATAACCACCCAACTGTACCTTCTGTGACCGATCCTTAAGAAAGGAGGAGATCCACCAAAAGGCGGAGCCTGTGATCCCCACACTGAAGACGATCCATCAACCCTTGATGGTCAACTGTGTTGAAAGCGTCTGTACGATCCAGTAGGATCAGCACAGAGGGCTCGTTCTTATCAACCGCCAACCTGAGCTGATCTAGTACAGAGAGCATCACCAATTCCGTGCTGTGATACGCCCTGAAACCTGCCTGGCGAGTGTGGAGCAATTGGTGTTCTTCCTTAAAATCTGACAGGATTCTGTGTTCATGTTGTTCCACAATCTTAGCTAGGAAAGGTAACCTAGATACTGGGCGGAAGTTGTTTAGGTGTTTTGGGTCTGCCCATCCCTTCTTTGGTAGTGGGGTTTCCATAGCTTTCTTAATGCTGTGCGATACCTTCCCTGCCACCAGGTAAGAGTTTAGAAGCAAAAGCAGCTCATCCCCCACCATGGGAAAGTCCATTCTGAACACCTTGGGTGGGCAAGGATCTTCCGGTGAGGCAAATTTAACTGCTGCCATGAACCATGCTAAGGCGTCAAGGTCCAATGGTGGGAACACTGAGAGCTTCTCACCCTGAGAGTCAGGCACCTCCTCCACTGTCAAAGGGCAGTGACAGAGCTGGGTATTTCTTACTTTGGTTACAATATTCCTAACTTTCTTTAAGAAGAAGTTTTGCATCTTATTACATTCCTCTGGATCTGAGATTACCTTCAGCTCTTTCCATTGACTTAACTCCCTCAACACTTTAAAAGTCTCCCTTTGAGTGTCACTGGCTTCTGTAATCCTTAACTCATAAAACTCAGCTCTAGTCGCTGTGATTGCTCCTTTATATAAGGCCAACATCAATTTGTACTCCCTCAGGTCTTCCGGCTCATACTGCTTCCGCCATTTCCTTTCGTGTTGGCGTAGCTTTTGCTTCCTTTCTCTTAGCACCGGGGTTTACCAGGGGGCCCACTTGCCTTTATTCTTTACTCTTTCCCTCCTAGCGGGGGCTACCTTGTCTATGGCCTCTTGCATCCTTCTATAAACCTCTTGCTTTCCTGGTCAATGTCCTCAGTATAGCTCAATGGATACATTGCATCCTTTAATGCCTCCCCAAAATAAGTTTAATTTATTTTTGTCCAATTTCGTATCGTCCACCACTCTGATGGTTGATGCTGATGCACAGGCTGACTAGGCAGAGGGATTGCGAACTTAATCAAGTAGTGATCTGAACACCCACAAGGTTCAATCTCTGTTATCGTACCAGGCGGCTGAGTAGACCAAATTAAATCTAATGTATGGCCCCTATAATGGGTCGGAACCTCCACTAGTTGTTGCAGCCCTAGCATAGCCATCCCTTTCGCTTAACCCATTCGCCTGGGGCTCTCTTGGTACCTGGTCCCATCAGAAGTTGAAGTCCCCCACCAATACTATCTGCTGGTTCCTTGAGCACGTCACTAACTAATTCAATGCACAAGTCATTGAACAGAGGAGCGGTCTGGGGTGGGCAGTAGACTACCACCATTACCACACAGGTGGTCTTCAGAATACTTTCACCCCCAGGACTTCTGCCCCATCCAGACTTTCTGCTACTTCTGACTCTAAGGCATGGTGCTTCCGGCTAATCACTGCCACCCCCGCTCCTCTCTTTCTGCCCTGTCGGTTATGTGCCAGAATATAACAGTCAGGGAGCAAGGCCATGACTATCTCTGGCCCTGAGCTGGCCTCTAGCCAGGTTTCAGTTACAGCTCATTCATCTGGTCCTTCCTCTTGCAGTAGCAAGAAGATTTTCAGGTTTTGTTTCTGAAGGGACCGTGTGTTGAGTACCATAGCACTAAACCCATTCCCTGGGCCTACCTGCATCCTAGTCAAGTTTAATTTGCCAGGGCCCACGCCCCCTGCTCCCAAGTCCTGATCCTATTGTGTCTCTGCCCCTCCTTCACCAATAAAAAGGCCATCGGTCCTTAGCCTCTCCCTCATCTCTGAAGGCAGCTTCGGCCCAGTGCCCATTCCTCTCATCTCCCTCAGCTCTTCCATTGAATAAACCAGCATTTGACCTGGGGTTCTGGCCCTGGACCCGTTCAGGCACAGACGGGCACAGACTGGCTTGCCTTAGGCGTGCAGCTCCAGCTTCCTTAAATCGCCACACCCCCTCCACACACCAATTAGCCCTGCTCTGAAGCAGCTAAACCCTCAAAAACCTGTACCGCTCACCGGCAGAAAACCAACATGTGCCGGGAGCGGAAGGGCTAAATACAAATATGCCCATTTGCTTCCCCCAAATAGCACTTAAAAAGAATTAGCAAAAAATAAAATCAAACCTAGGGACACTTAAAATCTTGGTGAGAACATGTAAACGCTAGTACAAGGCTGCCATCCCTAGCAGCTGCACATCCGCTCCAGCCTCCTTGAATGACCACACTCCCTCCACCCACCAATCAGCCCTGCTGTGCAGCAGCTGAACCCTCTACAAGCTGTACCACTCACTTGCAGAAAACCAACATGTACCGGGAGCAGAAGGGCTAAATGCCAATATGCCAGTTTGCTTCGCCCAAAATACCACTTTAAAAAGAATTAGCCAAAAATAAAATCCAGCCTAGAGACACTTAAAATCTTGGTGAGAACATGTAAACACTAGTACAAGGCTGCCATCCCTACCAATATCTTTGCCCACCAGTTTGCGCAATGCAATCAGCAGTTGCTCCAGATCACTTACCTTCGATCCTTTCATAAAGTCTTCAAAATCATCCAGTCAGTCCTGCCAGCTCAGTCCCAATCCGCTACCAGATGTGAGAGGTAGTGGCTGTGGGGTGCAGATATGAGACTCCCATTATGCTTGGTCTTTGTTCTGCACCTTGCAAGGCTGCGTCAGATGTCGACATGCTGGATAAGCTTTCCAAAGTAATATTTTGTACTTGCTTGTGTCTGCCTTATTTAATTTTGATACATCCCCCCCTCAGACTCCTAAAGAAATGAGCAATATTGTCATCTGGACCTTCAAATGAGTGCCCTCAATATTATTTGTGGGCTGCCTGGTTTCAAAATGGCCACTCTGTTGTCCTTTTACTGGATGTGACTGTTGCCTGGTTTTAAGATGTCTGCCTCATGCACGTCAATGGGCTGCCTGACCCAAAGATGTCTTGCGAGAACAGTAGTTCATAAGCAGCCACAGCGCATGTTGATCTGCAAAATCAGTAGTGCACCGCTCACCTTTAGCTTACTCCTCAGAGGGGATGGGGCTTACTCCTCTGAGGGGGTGGGGCTTTGTACTGCACACTACTGCGTGACCTGGGTAGGCTTCCAGCGTTGCATCGCCACCAAAATTCTGTTATGCGTTACATTGCACCAGCAGGTCTGGCCGCGCCATCGGGGTGGGTTCCCCACGTCACTGCTAATGCGGCTGGGCACCTGGTTCTAAAACCTGCTGCATGATCAGACAATGATCCCATGGTCATGATGCAGCACAGGGAGGACCTAATTTCCAGTTGTAATGTCGCAGATGGCGACAATGAAGACACAGCATACGTGGCAGGTGACAACACTATGTATTCCTCTATTTCTTATTGGAGTGTCAGACAAGTGGTCTGCCCTACTCCTCTTGTGGTCCCTATCTGTCCTCCCCTACCTCCCCGAACTCCCTCCCTTTGCTTTTTCCAGCTTCAACCTTTGTAGGGTGTCTCCAGGTGACCAGTGTCCTAGTGTTCTGGTACTTATGTGTTCAGGTCACGACACTACTATTGGGGTTTCTTGAATCTCAACCTTTTAGTAATATCATCAATGCAAGAATCTCTCAGTGGTCATTTGTAACTTTGATTGTCAACTTGAATTGTAAGAAAAGAGCTAACATTAGCAATGGTTTTCAAGAATTATGAAACCAAGTTGACTCCGCAAGAACAACAGAGAGAATGATTTCCAAACCTTAAGAGTTTTATAAGTAACTTAGTTCAGGTTACAGGTTAAATCACTCAGCAAAAGTAAAAGAAAACTATGCTAAGAGCATACATATTTAAATGATCATGCAGTCTGATTTTGTATATGATTAGGAGAAAAATACAACATAAAATCACTTGCAGCAAGCAAAATATCAACAAAGTAGGTTCTATAAAGGAACTTTACTATTCTAAATAAGGTATTGAAAGTGGCAAGGAGATATTCTATGAGGAAGGTGTTGTCATCAGATGAATGAAATTTAAGGTCAAACAGTAAACTATCAGAGCTCAAGCATGAAGCTCAACACTCTGAGCAGTGGAAATCAGCAGAGACAAGAAAAAGCCTTCTGTCAGCGAAGTCAGGACATGGCTTGCTCTACTATTCTAAAGAATACACAATTAAAACATAAAAGAAGATTCTAGAAGGCTTCTTCCTATCAATTTTCACCAAATGAACCAATCCAAAGACTGTTCCTGGGAGCAAGTAGACTTCCCAGCTTCCTAGCTCTCAATCAAAGGAGTAATCATTTAGGCGACCTTGGATGTAACATCAGTCCAGTCTACGGGTACAGGAGGGTCTCTCCCACTGCCTCAGTCTTCATATTCAAGACCAATTTCAAATTAAAAGTTCAGTAGTCTACTAGTCTAATACAATGAACAGTATGCCTATTCTAACTTAACAAGACGCATGATAAGGCACATGCAGAGCAGGAGAACATTTATGAAAATGTAATGGATGCAACTTAGGCTTGGTTACAACCTAGGCCAACATTAGATTCAGCATAAATTCTAAACATGTACACTTAGCATAAGTGAATACACTGAGTACATTTAAGAAGGGTATACATTCCTTTTATGACAAATACATTTATTATAATTCAAGTAAATGTATGGGTGGCTCTCATCTACATGAATACATAGCCACTCACTACAATTCATTAATAAAATGCACACAGATTAATACAGTTAAACACACATTAAGTATGTAAATTGCATTTAAAGGGGTGGGACACCAAATTACACTGCTCCACTTGTCTTCCTTGGCTCCCCAGCATTCTCTTTTTTTGCCGGTTAACAATTGTAAATTGGAAATTATGACTAGAGAAAAGCTAGCAGAAACATTTTGAGGGCATATTGTCCCCTCCTATTTCAGTGGGTCACATGCTGGCTCTCGATACCAGCCCAGAGGGAAGTTGAGAGACTACAGGGGGGTGCTGGGAGATGAACCTGTGCTCTGGACGGACCTGACCACAGAACGAAGCAGACTGAGCTGTGACCCCGCCCTTGGAGGTGGTGAATTATTGTTGTAGCAGATTGCTCCACAAGATGGCTACTCAAACAGCATTTTTTCACTATGGCTCCTCCCACACCTCCGGGACTTATTTTCCTGTATGGAAGGAATCCGGTATTTTTAGCACTGGGCAGCTGTTAATGGATCAGGGATATCACAAGTTTGAAACATTACAGCAAAGCATTTTCATTCCTCCAAGACAATTTCTGCATTCCTTCACTGTCAACACTCCAAACGTGCCTGGCCTATAGAACCACCCATGACACATCATGAACTGGAGTCCTTGTTGACAATAGAGAACACTAAAAAAGCCATCATGAAGCTATATGCTGCGATCACATAAATGACAGGTTTTGATTTTTCAGGACTAAAAAGGACTTGGAAGCTTGAACCATACCAGATAAACAGTTGACTCAAATTCTAGCCTACCCCAAATTGGTTTCCAAAAATTGCCGATTTAAAGCTATACTGCATAATCTTACGCAATGCACTTATATGAACCCTCCACTTGGACAGAATGTCATGCACCAACAAGGATAAATAACAAAAACAACTCATATGCTTAGTACTGGTATTAGGCAAGTGCATATTTGCGCCAAGTTGGTAATCCCACCACTTTCCCATATGTTTGACATGGAACAGTGAATAGAACTGTGCCAATGGACGGAAGCCGAAGGTAGGGGCTTATTTACAAGGCCCTTGCGCCACTTTTGCGTCATTTTTAACATGAGAAAAGTGACGCAAAAGTGGCGCAAGGGCCTTGTAAATCTGACCCGTAATGTTTTTGGCTCCCAAAAGAGGCAGCAAGATGGCCGTGCCTCTGTGACACAATGGGGCACGATGATGTCGCTGCTGCCGAGAGCCAAAGTAACAAACAATCCTTCATGACACGATGCAAGAGATACAGGTTATAACAGAATCCCACTTGCTCCCATGGATCAAAGGAGTGGGTTACTGCTGTTCCAGGACATTAATACATTTTATCTTTACCTTTTGTTTCCGTTTTTACAACCTGCTTTCTGCTGGCACTTAACTATTCGATGGAAAATACTAGTGCAACATCCCCACCATACTGTTTTACTATAATCTTTAAATGTACGTGTAACTGATCATATTTTATGCACATATTTCCATGGACGACAATTGGGGATTGCCACCTGCTGTGACCCCTGCCACTTTGCTTGCAACTTCTTGCTTATTGTTTGTCAACACACAGCAGTGAGATGTTTTGGCCATTAGATTAAAAATGTACATTCTGTTTACGTTCGGCATTTGGAAAATGGGACGTATTGTCATGGTGCACACTTGCAGCATGCACTTCTCATGTGCATGTACGGCAGATCCACGTAGTGTGGGGAGCATTTACAGCTCAGGCAGTACACAGTCACTGCGTTGAAGTGAGTGTGGGGCACACTGGGGCAAGTGCTCTAAACTGGCAAGCTTGCAGCAAGTGCAGTGATACATCGAGCATGGCACAGTGGCAAGCTGTGTCTCAGCCTGGCTCTGCAGCGTCTCTTCATCCGTCCCCGGAGGTCCGCGCTGCACCGGTAATGCGCTCAAAGATAGACATGGGCCTTGGGATTAGACAGCGCCGTAGGTGCTTTTTTATCCTTCGCCATGCATCGCCCTATAGAACCATATTTTTGGTATTAGTTTGTGAAGAAACATGGTTTTTTTTTTACAGCTGAAGAATTGTTTGTAAAAACAACAGTTTCTATTCTCGGTCCCAACTACTTTTGCTCTCGGAGCAGCTTCCATGCTCCGTACATCGTAAACTAAAACTGTCGACATTACTTTTCTACCATAATCGAAGGATAGCTTCCATTCTCTAGAAGACATACATGACGGGCCAGATTTATCATTGGATTGAGTTTTTACTAATTCAAGGCAAGGCAAGACCACCTTGTATGGCCCTGCATTGCCTGGTAAATCTGGAGGATCGCAAGGCAGCACAAGTCACTGCCTTGTATTACTCTGTGCTGAGAATGCGTTACATGGGTGGTGAGTGGGTGTTCCCATGCATCCACCCATGTATTTTGGTGCATTCCTAGATTTACAAAGACAAGTAAACCTTGGAATGCTTCAAAACTGTATGCCTTCCAGATAGAGGTGCAACAAGGAGAAATATCTTTATAAGCATTGTTTTTCCACAGGAAGGAATCCTGCATGCAGGTACACTTGCACCATGTCACAAGGGTGCCTGCAGTGGCATTAGGCTGCACTAAGGGGCATATTCACAAGGAGCTATCGCCGAATTAACGGCACTTTATCGCAGCCAAAGTCGTGATAAATTTACCCCCCCATTCACAAGCCGGTGTTAACAGCCCACAGCACCATTTTACCCGCGATAGCAGCCCCAAAAAACATCGCCACAGAGGACCCTCACAAATATAGCTAATGAGATGCAGAGTAGGCGTTCCCATGACAAAAGCAGAGACAACAGCACACCTCAACATTCACAACGACCAGCCACATCCGCGATAAAAACACAAAACAGGTGATAAGGCGCGTTAGCACCCGGAAATCTACACCTGCTCTGACCTGGTGTAAAGTCGGACGGCAGCCAGCACCACAAAAGGGAGCACAGCCCAGGGCCACATCCGAAGGGCAACAGATGCCATGGAGCCACCCATCATGTGGCCCGGACACCCAAGAGGGCCACAACACCCACCGCCACCACCCCAGGACCACCCCTCCCTGGCACCCCCCGACCAAAGACATGCCACATCAGCCACACCTAAACATGTACAAAATATTCCGCTTGATGCCGCACAATCACAACTGGTGACATGGATGTGTCGTCACAGAAATGACCAGCACACATTCACTTTCGAAGCAACAAATGAAACTTTATTAAAATGAACAACGAAATGAAATGAAGACACATGGCCGCTCCCCTCCGGACAATACGTAGGTCACAGCCTGTAAGACAAAAAACAATGATGAGAAGGTGTGTCCTGCACACATCAGAGGACAGAGAGAGAGCGAAGGAGAGAGAGAGGAAGAGAGGGAGAGAGAGAGAGAGAGGAAGAGAGGGAGAGAGAGAGAGAGAGAGAGAAGAGGAGAGAGAGAGGAAGAGAGGGAGAGAGAGAGAGAAGAGGAGAGAGAGATGAAGAGAGGGAGAGAGAGAGAGAGTGCCGCCCCTGCGCACCCAGGCCACACTGCTCACCTGCTGTCACTGGTGTGTCTCCAACCACGTGCCGGTATGTAGGGCAGTTCACCAGGTCACACATCTGATTCAGAGCCGTCAGCTGAAACAGAGCCCAGATACATGACTGGCACAGTACACACACTTGCACAAGACAACATCGCCTGCCCACCCATGCACACCCAGGCAGAGGCACCCCAACCTCTCCCGCCGCCCATCGGAGCCTGCCCGCCCATGCACACCCAGGCCTCAATGCTCACCTTCCGCCACTGGCGCGTAGACAGGAGGTCCCACCACGTGCCGCTGCAAGCCACAAGCCCGGGGCCCGCGGACAAGGCACCCTCCACATCATGCAGCCCCGCTCCGCAGGCCACCAGGTCTCACGTTTGGTGCTGGGTCTTGATTACTCCATGGCAGAGGACATACCAGTGCACCCGGCACCATCGCAGGCTGCACACCCGCTCAGCCCAATGGGTGCCACCAACTCTGGCATCCCGGAAGCCACGCCACGGGGCGGTAGGCCCGCGCTGCCTGCTGGCTGAGGCCTACACTGTGGTCCAGCAGGGCACACAAAACCTGAGCTGTCCGGACCGCCGGGACGGGGCATCATCGCAGGCTGCACACCTGCTCAGCAGCTCAAGGTGCCACTGACTCAGTGCACCCAAAGTCACCGTCCCGTGGCAGGGTGCCTGTGCCTCAGATGCCACTAACACTGTGCAACCCCAGTCTGCGCCACGTGGTGGTAGGCCCGTGCCGTACTCAAGGCCTCGGATGCCACTAACCCTGTGCACAGCAACTCATGGGCCCTATATGAGTGCGGAACCGTGGGCGTCCGTCATCAAGTCACCACCGGAAGAGGGAAATGTGACGTCGTCGGACCCTTATGTTGGCGGAGTCACATGGCCTGTGACGCCTGTGCCGGATGGGTGTGGTGTGTGTGAAAACCTGCCCTCAGGGAGTGGCTGTGACATGCTGACGACTAGACCAGTGACCTGCACACCACCAGCGAGTACGGCTGCGACGGGTAGCAATGAGGGCCCCCCCTCGGGGCATAAGCGGAGTGGACTGGCCTGCCGTACGCCCGACCAGCGCAGGGCTTGCAACAATGACTCGTGGGCTCTGGGCGTGGTCCAGTCCATGTCCGGACAAGGAAGTGACTGATGCGTGTGTCCCTGCTGCAGTGTTCACGGAACCCGCTACACAAGATGCAATGTCGCACCCCCTTACTGGCATCCCACAGGATGAACATCATTGATGCAAGGGAAGGCACTGTCCTCACATTCATCCACACAGGAATGACGTAAGACATTACACAGCAGTGCGTCACTGGATGTTTATTTGCACATCCAGTGCAGTCATGCAGCTGGAGCGGTACAGGGCAATGCCGAGCACACCACACAATATGGGCCCGTGGAGGGCCAGCCAGTGTCCATCCTGGGATGACCTGTACTGCGGAAGAGGAAGGGTACAGTCCGCCGTCTGTCCGCCGTGTCATTGGTCGTCAAACAGCATGTGGCAGTCCATGTCGCTGTCCAAGGTGAGTGCCTCGGAGTGCATCGGGGTCAGTGGTAGGTCTTGAGGCCATGTGCGGCACCAAGCAGAAACAGGCAAGGTGGTGGTAATGGATGCTAGTGCCTGGTCCTCCTGACCACAGTCCCATCCACGTCCTCGTCCCCGGTTGTGCGCCCTGCGCCACCTGTGGGTGTTGCAGTGCTGGCTGCGGCACTGTGTGCCACTGACTCATCAGGGGCCGGAGGAGGATTGTCGGCCACACTGTGTGGCAGTGACACATCAGGTGCCGGAGTGGATACGCCTGCCGCACTAGGAGGCACTGACACACCAGGGGGCGGAGATGTGGATGGTGTGGGGCGGCAGCATTCATCATCGCCACGCCTTGTGGCAGCAATGCCATGACGAGGACATGCAGGGCATGATAGATCCCAGCTACATTTCGCTGATGTGCAGCGGCGGCTGCCATCCTTTCCGCCTCCATCCGCACCACGTCCTCCATGAGCCTCCGCATGTGTGCCAGCTCAAGGCTGGCATCGCTGGGGCCACTGTGAGCGGACAGGTATTCTTCCCTCTGCGTCATGACTCCAGAAATGTCAGTCAGGGCTCGCTGGAGACCATGGGGCGGACATAGACACCCAAGGATGGCGTCCAGTTTGTTAGCCATGAGCTCGAACCCCACCCGCACCTGCTCGGCCCTCTCCCTCTGGCCCTCCAGCACACGGCGTTGGAAGGCCATTTGTTGTTCCTGGGGGTCTTGGGAGGGTGCCGGGGCTGTGGGTGCCTCCTGCTGGGTAGTTTGGCTGGTGGGTGGGGTCTCATGGATGTAGCTGGGCTGCCCTGATCCTGGAGGTGAGTTGCGGAGGTGGTCAATGAGGTCTTGGATGGTTTGGATGTCGATGCTGGTGTTGTCCTCTTCCTCGTCATCAGTGAAGAGTGGCTGTGACTGCTCTGCAGGAGGTGTTGAAGATGCCCTGCGATGTGAAGGGGAGATGGTGTATTACAATGTGTCCACATGTATGTAGCCGCATGGTACAGGTTGACATTCAGACAGCATGGCATTGTACATTGTGACAGTGTGTGTGTCTGGGCGAGGACCCAGAGTGATTGAGGGTGTGCACTGTGCCCTGCTTGCTTGTGCATATGTGCCATTGTGGCCATCTCCCCCCGTCCCCCCAGTACCTGGTGGTCACTCACCCTGTTGCGGTTGTGTTGTGTCCTGTCGAGCAGTGTCCGGTCCCCGACTCCGGCCACAGTCTCCACACTGATGACTGTCGACACCAGCTCCTCCATGTCATCCAGCTCCAGCTGTGGCGCTGGGCCCCCACCTCCGGTCTGCGTTGCTGCCTTCAGGTTGGCGGAGAGTTTATCCTTGGTCTTCCGCTTGATGTCGTTCCATCGCCTCTTGACCTCGTCCATTGTCCGCTTGTGCTCTCCGACGGCATTCACCTTGTCGACGATGTCCTGCCATATTCAATTTTTGGTGCCCAATGACACGTTGGAGGTGACGAAGAGTTGTTGATGGTGTTCCATCACCTCCGTGACTATGATCCTTTCGCCTGCGGACTGAACTTGGTCTTCCTGGTCTTCTTGTCCTTGCCCTTCCCTGTCCCCGAGGTCCCATGCTGGTCGTCCGGGGTGCTTGTGGGGTTGCGCTGGTCCTCTGCGCCTGCTCCGGCTGCCTCCATGGTGCTTGTGTGTTGGTCAGTTTGTGTGTGTTTTTTTTTTCCTGCTTTTATGGAGGTGTCTGACGCCTGCCAGGTGTGTGTTGCAGGCCTGGCGCTGCTTGTCGCTGGTTTCCTCATCGCGCTTTGGCCCATCGCGTGTTTTTTGGTGTTGTGGTTTGTGTTTTTATCTCCATCGTGGTGGTTGTATCGCGGACTTTGTCCGCGGTTTCGGCAGGCTATCGCATGGTACCGCCTTGTTGTGAATTCCACGTTGACACGGGGTTATTTTCCCGTGATAGGCTGCGTTATTGAAAGTTGCGTTACGCTACTCTTGCGGTAGTTATCACACGTTCTTGTGAATATACCCCTAAGTGTGCCAGCGAAAGGAGAGAACAGGAATGTGCCAGATCTTGATACATATGGCACATGCCTGCCGTCTCCATTTGACACAGCACAGCAAGTTGTCCTGCTGTCTTGTGCTGTTATATATCAAAGTTTGATAAATCATACCCGAAATATGCAACAAATTATTTCTGTTCCCAGGATGACATAAAGAGATATCTCTTTTATTAAAGGAAATAATAGAGGTTGCAATGTTTTGAATCACCAATTTAAATGAGCAGTGCAATTGTCACGAATTTCTCCTGCACTCTTTCTGTCATGACCTGTTCTTGCTCCCCCTGTGTAGTGGTTGAGCGTGCAGGGCTCTTGTTGCTTTATTTCTATGGCAATTTACGGCACACTATGATATCATGACTGATGTTTCCCCAGCAACCTCATGATCGATGTTCCCCCAACACCCTCATAACTGATGTTTCCCCAGCATCCTCATGACCGATATTTCCCCAGCATCCTCATGACTAATATTTCCCCAGCACCCTCATAACTGATATTATCCCAGCACCCTCATGACTGATGCTACCCCAGCACCCTGAGGACCGATGCTTACCCAGCCCCCGTAATTCCTTTGTGCTTGAATCCCTGCAAGCGTTCCCCAAATCCCTTAAACCAATGGATTAACTGCTCTCGCTGTTACTAGGGCCTTGGTGTGGTTTTCCACTGAATCCCTGCAAGCCTCCCCCAATATCCTGTGAGCCAATGACAAGGCCTGCTTCTGCTTCTACTGGGGCCTTGGTTTTGTTTTCTATTATGCATGTTCGAGTGAAACCAATATATTAGTTTCCTGTCATTTGGTTCCGATCAACAAGTTGCATCTGCTCATTCTGTAAGGTCAAAGACAGACTTGATATCAGGTTAGTGCACACTAAACCTCCTTATGTAGTAAACTAGGTCTGAGTGGAGTTCGGGGAGTTCTGCTACACGGAACTCCCCGAAGTGCCGAAAAAACTCTGCTGCGTTTCAAGGAGTTCCACAAGCGGTGGAGTGTGATAAGTCGTACTGCTGGTGCTGATTTTTAGTTCTGGGTGTTTGTCTCGCACTCTAAAATCAGCACGAACTGCACCACGTGCAGTGGAAGAGGGCGATTATTCTTTCTGTCGCTCGAGTAGATTTTCTACTCAAGTGGCAGCTTCCTCAATGCGAGTGGCAGGTTTCTCAATGTGAGCGGTAGCGATCTGCTGCAACCACCTGTGTTGAGAAATCTCACGGGAGGTGGTGTAGCATATGATTTTCATCGATCACACTTGTACGAGAGGAAAAACTCCACTTCACTTCATGGAGCTTTTCAGAACTCCGCACTCTATGCGGAGCACGGAGTAGGCAAAACTCTGCAAACTCCACTGGCAGAGCAGAATTCATCGCCCACCCCTATAGTAAACAGGACTGAGTACCCCCATCTTTAAAGCCTATAGACTTTTCCTCCATGCCCTCTCTGTAAATACCGCCAGCGCTTCTTGTGTGTTTATACTCCGGACCCTTCCTACAGTCTTGATGCTAGAACTGTCACTGAGCAAGGATTAAAAGGCTTTCCTTCTGTGTTTCTCTGATGAACAGCAGTGCCAACAAAAAGCACTTCAGAGTCTTTGATATATGCATCAACCTTGTACCCCACCCTGTGTTCCGATTGTATCCTTAGGAGTGCATGCAACTCCAACCTTCACTCCAAGTGTATTATTGGGAGTGCAAGTAACTCTAACCTTTGCTCCGAGTGTATCCATAGGGGTGCAAGTAATCACAACCTATGTTCAGAGTTTACCCCTGGGAGTGCCAATAACTCCAATCTGTATTTCAAGTTTATTCCTAGGATGGCCATTATCTGAAGTTAATGCATGCTCATTGTATGTAGAGACCTGTTAGTATACTGATGGCAATTGTCTCCTCTTGTTATTTCCAGTGCATTGCGTCATCGCAGGGCCAGAGGTTCTGGTCCAGTGAACATCTGCCTCACAAACGTAGAAGGTCTCAGAAGAGACAAATCCTGTTACGCAATGTCATCTCCGTGGTTGGGACCAGGTGAATGCATGACAGCAATCATAATTTAGCACATTTGACTTTAAGTGAATAGCTAAATTAAGCTGAAACAGTGTGTGACAATCAGAGATTTAAATACTATTCAATTAATTAATCAGGGTTGGTAGAGCACAGCTACTCACCCGAATGGGTCTCAAGGCACTGGGGGAAAGGGAGTGCGCGCAGCACCTCGGCATTCAGGGATCGCGTCGGAGGCCAGGGGGTGGGAGGACTTCCCTGTCCTATCGGGTACGTGTGGGGCGGGGCGCTCATGGTGATTCATCGAAGAGCCAGGTCTTGAGGTCCTTCAGGAACTTGTAGAGAGTTGGTGTCTGGCAGAGGTGGAGAGGGAGGGTGTTCCATGCTTTAGCCATTAGGTAGGAGAAGGAACGACCTCCTGTTCTGGTCTTCTTGATGCATGGTACTGTTGCGAGGGAGAGCTGGGCTGAGCGGAGGGATCTTTGGGGTGCGTGGAACGAGAGGCGATGGTTCATGTAGGCGGGGCCGGTTTCGTGGAGGGCTTTGAGGGTGTGGGTGAGAAGCTTGAAGGTGATTTTCTTCTCGATGGGGAGCCAGTGTAGTTCCTGCAGGTGTTGGGTGATGTGGCAGTGGCGCAGTAGGGTTAGGACTAGTCTGGCGACGGCGTTCTGGATGTTCTGGAGTTTGCGGGTGAGGTTCTTGTTGATCCCGGCGTAGAGTGTGTTGCCGTAGTCCAGTCTGCTGCTAATGAGGGCATGGGTGACTGGACCAGCGGCACTTCGGCCCAAAGCCTTGAACCATGATAACTGTTTTGTTTACTACCCATTCAGCAGTCAAAAAGCCATTTTCCTCGCTTGCACCAGAGACCATGGCATCCTTGCCGTGATACTGGCTACACTACCACAAGCTGTGCTTTGAATGGACTCCACAATCTACTCTGATACAACTATCATCAAAACTGAAATTCATGATACCTTCAAAGCTATGAGGCAAATATGCAGGCCACAACAAGATACATAGGATCTCAGGTCACCTTTATTTTTGAGCTCCCTGTCCATATTTTGAGTTTTATCAAATGGCAAAACATTATCAAATAAAATTAATAGATTTTTCCAAACACAGGTGATATACCATTTGTTTTTAATAAAAAGCCATTACAGAATGCATAGCTGACACATGGTTTTCATATAGCATGTGTGTGACATTTCAATTGTTTTATTGTGATTATGTGTGCCATTCTGTTGTCATTTTTGTGCAGTGGCATAGCTTCCATTAGTGCAGCAGGTGCTGTGGCATCAGGGCCCAGACTCCTGAGGGGTCCACTGAATCCTGATTTTATATTTCAAACAGCAACCAGGGCCCCATTTTCTTCCTTAGGGCCCATGACACACTGGCTAGGCAACTGATTTTGTGATAGCCTCTGTGAATCTGATTCACAATTAAAACCAAGAAGTGAAACCCACATATAAGAATAATTATCAGGAAGTATCCCCTATTAAGGTTCATGGAGAAATGTCCTTAAAACAGTCGCTACACCCCTCAAGTGCTTTTGGAAGGTCATAAACCTATCTCCCCTTTGTTACACAATCTTACTGGAAACAACTTTCACATCATGATATTTCCAACCAGTTCTAGTGATTGAAGCTATTTTTCTCATGGGAATGGCATCCACATTTAGTTACTTTATTTACGTGGAATTTAGGGCCCAATGTATATCTTGGCAGATGCTGATGGACTGTCGACTTTCGCCGGTTCGTCCATCCGCCATTGGAACCAGACTATCATCTGATATATATGTTGGCGTTTTGACGGACCAAAATCTGTCAGGGCACCACCGTCACAGACGCGTGCAGACTTCTCTGTCGACAGAGTGAAGAGAAAAAAAGCAACAGATGATGGGATAACAGCCACAACTCTGTCCTCACTATCACGATATTGCTTTCTGTCAGTATTACCATGGCGGCCAAACCTCCATACCTGAGCAGGCAGTGTGCCTCCAATAAAAGGGGATAAGCAACCTCTACAATCCATGATAATAAAACTCAAGGGTATCAATAAGTAAGCATAGATGTCCCATCATATAATGGGGCTAAGCACATGCACAACGTTTAACGTCCTAAATCTCCCAGGGCACCTTACACTTACAATGTGAATATGGAACCCTACTTATTAATGTATATAAAACATATTTGTTTGAACATTGAGATGTTAAAACACCATAAGAAAATACAAATGAAGCAGAAAATAAAATGTATCACAAAATGAGATTTCTCTCTCAATGAATAACAAATCCAAATGATAAGTGAATAAAAAAATAAAACATTGTCTCAGACAAAACTCTGGCCACATGTTCCCACATAGGAACCTTGCCTCCAGACTCACTGGCACACTAATGACCTACTGCAAAAGGGGCATATCTTTCTTAATGAACAGGATGGAATCCAGGGACCTTTGATTACCAATTGGGAGGAGGGATAAGCCTTTTCTTCAAGGGTTTGAGTGTAGTAGAGGGTTGTGGAAGCCATAGGAAGGTTGGATGGGGTTGTTGTGGGAGGGGTGTGAAAAGTAGAGGGTATTGAAGTAGTTGCAGTGGTGGTGGGTGGGTGTTGTGCAGGTGAGTGTCTGTCTGGAGTGCTATGGGGAGGTGTGTTTGGGTGCTTGGGTGTGTGTTGTGTTGTTTCTTTCAGTGTAAGTGACCTTTGTGATTGTGATCTCAAATCTCTTGGTGTAGTGGATGTTGTGGCTTTGGTTGTGTGCTTTCGTGGTGTGTGTTTGGCTGATTGCTAGAAATGTGGGTCTCTAGTTGGCAATGGTTTGCACCTTTGTCCAAGTAGGAGCCCTTCCTTCTAGTCAGGATAAGCGGCATACACTCCAAAAATAACCCCTGCTCACCCCCTATGTAGCTAGGCACGAGCAGTCACGCTTATCTCAGAGGCAGTGTGTAAAGAATTTGCACATAACCAACAGTAATACAGTGAAAACACTGCAAAAGGACACCACACTAGTTTTAGAACAATAACCAATATTTATCTGTGCAAACAAGACCAAGACGATAAAAGACCAACATACAGTAATCAAAAATAGGCACTTTGCAAGTATGATTCAAAAATAAAGTTCCTTGAAGTTGGTAGCTCTGTCCGGTGCTACAGCGGTGCGGAGAGGTGTGGTGCAGCGGCCAGGGCAGCTGACTTCAGAGCACAGGGCTCACGGTTCGATCCCCGGCTCCGGCGGCAGCTCAGCTCAGCACCATGTGACTCTGGGCAATAGCTCACTTAATTTCCACGACGGCCCCTAGCGCCTTGAGAGCCATAAGGGTGAGTAGTTTGCGCTTTACAAATACGGATTTACATATTTATTTATTTTTTTAAAACAACAGAATCCAACAGTTCCGGCTGCCCGTGGTGCTGAAAACAACAGGATCCAATAGTTCTGGACGACCGCGTTGGTGCAGACCAGCTTTAGTTTCAACAGACTTGTAAACAGTAACTTTGGTTCCGGCCAACCGCGTCGGTGCAGGCTGGTTGTGTCAACCATCGCCATTACGATGTGAAGTGTTATGGTGCGGCGTGCAGTGTCTTCAAGTCGTGGTGCAGGCAGCGGCATGGTGACGATCGTCCAGCGCCATCGGTGAGACCAGAGCTGCAGTGCGGAGTGAGGTGGTGCTTGTTGCGGTGCTGACAGGTCACAGTACAAGCGACAGTGTAGGTTGATGGGAGCTGGCGTCGGTCGGCCCAGACTGCAGTGTGCGACGGGGTGATGTGTCATGTAACTTAAGACTGGTGCCCCCAAACCACGGTGCAGTCACGGGTGTCGCGGTCAGCGGGCAGCGACAGCGTTGGGGAGACCAGGGCAGCAGACTGAAGCGGGGTGGTGTGGAGTGCTGTGCCCACAGGTCGTGGTGGAGGCAGCTGCTCGGTTGCGGCGGCGGTCGTCATCGTCGGTGAGACCAGGGTTGCGGTGCAAAATGTGGCGGCACCTTCTGCGGTGCCTTCAGGACACGGAGCCAGCACCGGTGTCAGTGATGGTGTTGGCTGCTTTCCCCCTCTATGGCAACTGCAACCGCAGTTCCAGAGGCGGTACCCAGAGGTAGGTGAAGTCTTTGCTGTCCCTGAGACTTCAAGAACAAGAGGCAAGCTCAATTTCAAGCCCTTGGAGATACTCAGCACAAGAAAAGAAAGTTCAGTTCAATCCTTTTACTGCCCAAGGCCGAAGTAGCAAACTGCAGGCCAACCCAATAGAGCAATAACACAGCAATGGGGAAGTACTCCTCCTAGCAGTTCTTCCAGCTCTTCTTCTTGGCAGGTTCCTTGATTCCAGCAAATGGTAAAAATCTGGGGCCTGGGCCCCAATATTTATACTGTATTTCTCTTTGTTCTCTTGGGCAGAGAGTGTCTATGCTCAGTCCAAACCAGTTTGGTCCTCTCTGGTCCAGCTTCTTGCCAGGAGGTGGAGACAGCATTGTCCATGGTAGACCAGGCCCACTCAGTTGCAAGAAAATCTCCTCCCACTAGTCTAAATGCGGCACAGGTCTGTTCAGCCCAGCCCTGATTCATCCAGTAAAGGCAGGACACACCTCGACACCCCCAGTGGCTGTCTGAAGAGAATGCACAACCCCAGCCCCTGTCACTCCAAAGCCAGACAGTCAATCCACAACCCAGCAGAGGCACACAGGATGGCTAAGCAAGAAAATACCTACTTTATAAAAGTAGCATTTTCATACACAGAACATAAAAATCATCTTTACTAAAAGATGTATTTGTACATTCTGAGTTCAGGCATACTAAACTCTGTTTCTCTATCTTGTCCCAGTGGGAAGATATACTTGTAAAATGTTTCAGAGTATTCTCCATTCAATCATATGGGACAGATAGCCTTTCAATAGTGAAAAACTAATTACACTGTATTTCACTATCAGGACTTGTTACACACCAGTACTTGTCCTGCCTCTCACATACGCTGCACCCTGCCCACAGGGGTACCTTGGGCCTGCCTTAGGGGTGACTCACATGCAATAAAAGGGAAGGTTAGGGCTTGGCAAGTGGGTGCACTTGCCAAGTGGACATGGCAGTAAAACTACGCGCAGACACTGCAGTGGCAGGTCTGAGGACCTTTTGAACTCCTGCTTGTGTGGGTGGCACAAACAGTGCTGCAAGCCCACTAGCAGCATTTGATTTACAGGCCCTGGCAATCTGAGTGCACTTTATTAGGGACTTACCAGTGAATCAAAATATGCCAATCATGGAAACACCAATCCATAATCCAATTTAAAATAGGAGCACTTGCACTTTAACACTGAATAGCAGTGAGAAAGTGCGCAGAGACACCAAACCAGCAAAAACAGAGTCAAAACCGGGAGGTCAGAAAGCAAAAAGACAGGGGAAACATGCCAAAAGATGCCTGATCTAACACTGATGCTGGTTGCTTGTCTGTGGGTTTGATCTTTTGTGGTGTATGTGTTGCTGATATTGGGTGCTTGTCTGTGGGTTTGTGTTTAGGTGGCGATAATTTCCTAATGTTCTTTGCTTGCCTGTGGGTTTGTCCTTTTGTGGTGTATGTGTTGTTGATGTTAGGTGCTTGTCTGTTGGTTTGTATTTCCATGATGATGATGATTTATATAATGTGTGTTGTGCTGGAAGTGTACTTTTGGGTAACATTGTGGTGGGGTGGTGGTTTCTGGTGGTATGGTGGTGGGCGTGGTGGTAGTGGTCTTTCAAATAGTGTCCTCTTCTGCATACTTTTTATGTTTTTATGTTTTTACATAACATTTCTTAAGCCTTATCAAAATATCCTGAAGACAAAGGATTATCGTTCCTGCTTGAGTAGGGTTTCACCCTCCTTTAACCATTAACCACATTTTTTACAACCCCTTAAACAGTAGATCCTAGAACTAGTGTCAATTGTTACTTACAAAAAGATGTGGCAATGACAGTGAACATTTGTGAGGCCCAGGAGGAAAAAGAGAAGGTACACCAAACATTGACCAGACAAGGCAACATAAATTTTGCTACACCAACTAAACATGATCTGGGCAATGCATCTTTCATAAAGCTCCAATAAAAATTTAAAATATAATATTTAGGTAGAGCTTTCCATTATTAAACTCACATAACAGGTCTACTCGGAATGTATCCCCAACAAACACACATTGAGGGCCTCATTCACAAAAAAATGACGCGGCGCTGCAAGCCATTTTGCTGCGTCAAGCTGCATTATTTTAAAAGCACAGGGATGCATCGTATTAACAATACGATGCATCCGTGTGCTTTATCCTGCACTGGCACACAATTGGCTGACAGGCACCTGAGCAGGCACCCTTTCGTCATGATGCAAGGGTGCCTGCGTTGCTGGGATCATTGTTTTTGTGCAGGAAGGAACACCTTCCTGCAAAAAAAAAGAAAATCATTGATGGCATTTTCCTCTTTCTATGCATGCTGCAGCATGCATAGAAAGAGGAAATGATAAGGAGAAATAAAAGCATTTCTCCTCATTGGGCCACATCTACGCCTCTTCTGGGGAGGTGTAGGATTCTGATGCATTCCCAGCTTTACAAAACTTTGTAAATCTGGGAATATGTCAGGTTCCATGGATGTTGTGTGGGAACACCCACAGCAACACCCATGGAACGCCATTTCATGCAGAGTAATGCGTAAAAGGGGCTCATATTGACAAGGCAATGAAAAGTCATGCAGGGTGACTTTACGTGGCCTTGTAAATATGAGCAGGCACACTGTGCCGCCGATGCACCAAAGAACGGGACGCACCGGTGGAACGATGGCCTTTTAAATGAGGCCCTTAGTTTTCTTCCTCTGTAGGAAAACTAAAGACATAGGGGCATGTTTACAATGAAACTTTGGAGCGTGAAGCTGTGCCAAATTTAGAAGCGCTGCGCTCCATTTCCAAAACGCAGGGATTCGCCATATTTAAAATACGGCGCACCCCTGTGTTTTCCCTAGCTCTGGCACTAAAATTAGCTGCCTAGCACCAATGCAGGGACCCTTGCACCATAGTGCAAGGGTGCCTGCGTTACAGGAAATGATTGTAATGTGCAGGTAGATGTCCCTTCCAACACATAAACAATACATAATGGCGATTTGTTAGTTCTATGTGTGCTGCAGAATGAAGTAGCGAATTGTCATTATTTACCTTCCTGCACATAAACAATCATTAATGGCAAAAACGAGGAGAAATAAAACCATTTCTCCTTGTTTTGCCATTCTAACGCCTGCTCTTGCATGGCGTTAGTTTTTGTCTCTGCCTCAGATGTACACATCCTTCCTTGTTAATCTGGGGCAGCGTAAAAAAGCAATGGGTGTTGCTGTGGAACGCCCACAGCAACACCCATTTGCTCGCCCCTTTCATGCTAAGTGAAGTATGTAAATGGGCCGTATTTATAAGGCGGCGTTAAGCCACAAAAAGTGGCTTAACACTGCTTTGTAAATATAGAGAAGGACATATCACCACCAGAACGTCGCTAAAAGTGAGTGACGTTCTGGTGGCGCTATCCCCTTGTAAATATGCCGAATAAAGCCACAGGGAAGAAACATTAGCTTGACTGTTATCTAAGCTGTTTCAGCGGATTAGGACGTTTTTCTATCAAGTCAAGCTTGGCTAGTTCTAGGCGGCGGACTAAATCAACATGGCTTGCCGCAGAGCCAAGTCAACCTCATCTTGTCAATATAATTACAATTGTCACTCAGTAAAGCAGTTCTTAGATAGGTTTTTGTGTTATGTAAGAAAAGGAATTGAAGAGAAACAGCTGTATGTGGACGCTGAAATAGAAAACGAAGCATCTGAGCAATGGAAAACATTGCATTTATCAATTTAAAGAAATAAATTATTCTGACGTGTTTTATGCGACAGGCTCTAGTGCCGACACACACGCAGCTTCTGTCCAAGGCCCCTCTTCTTATTTAGAATTCACTGTCAGTTGATACGTTGTTTTATATCGCTGCAACTTGAATATATTATCTAAACTCATTGTGACTGAAATTCAAAACAGCATCACACCCCATTCATTGACTGATTAGTCTAAGCTACCATGACCTCAGACTAGCAGAACCAAGAATGCAAGCTATGAAATGTGATTCCTGTACCTGTTAAAGAATCTCACAATTTGTAAGGATAAATGTTGCAAAATGAGTCGCTTCCTCAGCCATCATTTTGTTATTCGTTTCCCTGAAATGTGAAAATAGTTTAGCTAGGTCCAAGTTGATGGACAGTCAATGTGTTTATTTGAATATAGTGAAGCATTACAATCGCACCTTTGCCCATTGTTATTAACATCAACTTTTTCTACGAGGTGAAATGTAACAGGCAAGCAGAAAAAAAAGATAATCAGTAATGTATCTATTAGCGAACGTTTTTTATTCGAAGCACGTATTTATTTCATACCTAATGTGATACTTTAAGTAAACACGACAAACCATTAAAATGTGTAATCAGAAATTGAATACGTAAATATTACTAACATAGTTTAGAAAAATCTTGCGTGTAGCTGACCCCATCAGGGGTATTACAGAGACATTATTCAGTACTGCCAATGTCTTTTTAAAAGGTTATGTTTGGAACGGGTGTAAATACCCTTCTTACATTGCCACAGGAGAATAGCAGTGAATTCTGCCACGGTGGTACTTCCCAAGACCACTCTTAAAGAATTGGATATTTGCTTGCTAATTTGCCACAGGTTCTCATAGGGCAGTCATTAACTTTTTCCAATATACAAGACTCACTCTGTCGATGGGTGCTGTTGACCCACCTGTTGAAAAAACTGAAGACAATGGTGTCAAAATGGTTGAATTCTTAGTATCACCATAGGTTATAGAGGGAGTTCCGAAAACACACATTCATATGTCTATCATTTTCCAAAGCATCTCTCTTCACTTCAATATTTCTATTTCGATTTTTTATCCTGCCACAATCAAGGATGCAGCGGTAAGCGCAGTGGGGCAGTTGGGTGGGGCGTGGCAGGGGGGAAGCCGATAGACGATGGAATAGGTATTATTTATTTATTTAATTACACCTATTCCGTCATCTGTCGACTTCCCCCCTCCCACCCCACCCTGACCCCGCACCGCCGCCCCATCCCCGTTTACCTGTGCCGGCCCCTGCTGCATGGACGTTGTCAGTCATAAAAGAGAATCACGTTGCTATTGAGGAAAAATTGAAAGCATGAGGCCAATCTCACAGTCAGGTCACAGCCAGCAGAGCTAGACAGGTTTGACATCCTCATACGACAGTGCTATCATTCATATTAAGAGACCTAATAGGTTGGAACAGCAATCACATTTTACATTAGTCTTAAAACTTAGTTTCTCAGACACCAGTAATGATCATCTCTCTGTTGTACATTGAAAAGTCCATTCGCCAAGTGTATAAAACAAGTTAGCTTTATTCACGCTTAGTTCCAAGTTGAGTAGAAGATAAGAAAAGACAAGCCCCACCAGGAGCAGCCTCCCTGCCGCTCAGCCTGCCTGCCATCAACTGCCACTCCACACACCAGCCAGGCACTCCAACATTCCATGAGGTCATCAGGCATTCTGACACTCACACTAGCTGAGCAGCAGAGAAGTCACGGCCAGGGAAAAGATAGACGCAAGTCCAATATAACATATCCCCTTCCTTAGGGAAACAAAACTGAAGTGAAGGAAAGGAAAACGTTTACATTGCATTTTTAAAGACATTGAGATTGACCCCAAATAAAGACAGAGATTAACCCCATCCCCCTCCCTTGGGGAAAATATAGAAAAACGAGCATTGCAAGGGCAAGGCTCAAAACTAAGAGCATTGGGCACTAACCACCCAACGACATACCGTAATAGGGTACTGACCAGCCCACAACCTCAACACAACAGGGTACTCACCACCCTTGAAATCCAGAACTGGGACACCCACAGCCCCACAAGCACAACCCAACAGGGTACTCACCACCCTTGACACATAACTGGTGTACATACCACCCCTCACCCTACACATAACAGGGTACACACAACCCTGTGGAACATAACTGGGGTACTCACCACCCTACGACCTGTCTTAACAGGGTACACACCATCTTGTGGAACATAACTGGGGTACTCACCACCCCCAGTACTCACCACCCCACGACCTGTCGTATCAGGGTACACGCCACCCTGTGAAACATAACTAGAGCACATACCGCCCTCAACCTACACATAACAGGGTACACACCACCCTGTGGAACATAACTGGGGTACTCACCACCCCACGACCTCTCATAACAGGGTACACACCACCCTGTGAGATCTAACTGGGGCACTATACTTCACCACTCTGCAACCACCTCCACCAAACAATAACGCAGTTATGAAATGAAAAAACAAAAACAAAACACATTTTAAGCATTAAGAGCCCTGACCACATAGCAGAGTGAAGATCTCGCTATAAAATCTTGAGCTCCGGTGCTGTCTCTCACCCAAGATCCTCACACAAAGTGAAGCACTTGTCCATTAGCTCCATGTAGCTATCGCTGTGGCGCAGTTAAAAAAAAATGATGTGCTATGTTGTTAAGCAGACCCCCAACTGCAGGCAAGGTTCGATGTCCTCCTGCCTCTCAAACAGAAGAATGCCACATTCCATTGCTCTTATTTTTAAAAACATATACACAGGCCGCTGTGGTGCTCCTCGCAACCACGAAGCAGGTAAGCAATACATGCATTACCCGTCTCGCGCAACTTGCAGCGCTGCGAAAAATAAAGTGGTAACATAAAAATTATTCTCACACTAAATTCACCACACAGTACCTCAGTAGACGGAGAAGGTATGCTCCAAATCACCCAACACCTCAATCATGGTACATCTCCAACCTCACACAGGCTGCGGCTTAGGAGACATCCCCAGCCTCTACTCTATCAATCAGCACGGTGTGTAGGCTCTCCTCACACTGCCAAAACATCTCACCAGGGGTGTCCATCATCTGTCCCTGAACAGCTAGCTTCTAGCACCTCTCGCGCACCACTCAGCACTGCCAAACCAAACCAGCAGGGCCTGTGGCAGGGACAGCTGGGCAAAACAACTCCTCCCATGTTCTTTAAATCGTCGCCAAAAATGTTGTACATTGAAAAGTCCATTCGCCAAGTGTATAAAACAAGTTAGCTTTATTCACGCTTAGTTCCAAGTTGAGTAGAAGATAAGAAAAGACAAGCCCCACCAGGAGCAGCCTCCCTGCCGCTCAGCCTGCCTGCCATCAACTGCCACTCCACACACCAGCCAGGCACTCCAACATTCCATGAGGTCATCAGGCATTCTGACACTCACACTAGCTGAGCAGCAGAGAAGTCACGGCCAGGGAAAAGATAGACGCAAGTCCAATATAACACTCTCAAATACCAGCTTTATTTAACTTTTATTTTCTTTTGCTGCAACACATCTTATTTGCCATTAAAACTCTTATAGTAATAACTCGCACAATATTTCGTAAAGTATGTGCTAAATGCAAACTTTGTAGTAGGTAATGCTGGACTGAGTTAGCGTACCTGTCAATGTCATATTAAAAGAAAAATGTATATTTGTTTGTGTTAGATGTTCTTTTCTTCTCTTTACTGCAGATGTTACAGTAACTGTTAGTGAATAGATACTTCTTTTGTATTAGACAACTGATAGTGAGGTTCTCATCAGTAAGAGACATTAATGACAGGAAGAATGATTCATGGGAAAAAGTTTGGACCTCAAAAAAAATAACTTTGTAACAATTCCTAGGGCTAATGTCTGAAAGTCTGTTATACTCTGGTGAGAACCTGGGGAGGAAATCTGTTCCCAGGAGTTTGCTGAAATTCTATTGGTAGATGAAGAAGATAAAAGAAAATAATTTTGCAGCATAAATGTGTGTGTTCATAATATTGCATGTTCTTAGAGTAGATCAGATCTTGGCTTGCAGAGCAGACCTTAGACCCAAGGAGTAGAACCTCTGGGATTCCTTTTTCCCGGACATTCTGACTAGAGACTTGTCTCTGATCGCCTAGACTTCTCTACATGAGAGGTTATTTAGCCTAATTTTATATGTCCGCTGAATTATAACCGAGAGAAGATTTACAGTCTGATTTGCCCAAAGCTTTAAGTTTGTGCATTGATTTCTCTCTATTAATCAGAACTCTTTATGGCTTTCTGAACTGCCACGTTTTTCTCTTATTATCCCAGCTTATTTAGAATATGGAGTTTCCTTGATGAAAGACTCTTGTTGCATTATTACTATTTTGACTGTTATCTAGGCAAACATTCTATTCTATTTTATAATCAAAAATCGATTGATGAAGTATATTAACTTCTCATGCAAAAATTTAAGATTAATGTCGAATAAATAAATAGATGAAAATTAGAAAAGATTTGAAAATCAAACCCTTTAACTCACATTATCTCTCTTTATTGACTCAATAATAGTTCTTTAACGATGTATTGTATATGCAAATGATTGCTTCTCATTTCTCTCTGTCGACCATCAATGGTCCATACAACCAGTGGTTATTTAAAGATTAGACTCAAAGATTGAGATAAAGAAAACCAAGCTCCATCACTTTCACTGTGTGAGTAATTACAAATTTGAAGCTAAAAACAAGTTTATAGATGTATATATGCAAGTATGTAGTATTGGTATAGCACAAATCTAGCCATTACATAGCAGAGTACTTCACAAAGTCAAATGCAATGATCCAGTAAAAAGCTTATTAAAGGAGACACTGGGTTCTGAGAATAGAGACAGGCTGTTAATTTGTCTTGATGTAGTGTTGTTTACAAAGAAAGAAAAGAGGTGAACAATAAAAGTAGAGAAGAAAAAAACAATATGAAAATATTCAGATTAAGAAAACTGCTCATCTGGCCCCGAGTAAGTTGATCTAAGAATTAGTAGAATGGTACAAATTCACAAACTCAAATAGATATTAATCTGATATTAGTTGTGACAAAGTTAATTTCTTTGAGTGGCCTTCTCTCTTTCAAGATTGAGTGATTGATTCTTGTTGGAAATTTTCACTTTTACATTTCTTTTTAGCATCACAATGTGGGTGCTCTGTCCCTATAACATGAGGTAACACTGACTATCCTCACTAGTCTTATGTAACTTTGAAGTAAGATCACAGTAAGTCATCGCAGGACACAAACCATGGCGTGGAAGTTAAAGGTTACATGTAGGGTGCAGCATAAATTTACACAACTCACATGTCTGAATGGAAAATCATGACTTTTGGTTCAGCATGTCACCTGTCAGGTTGTTGTTTTACAAATGTAGCTACATATGTCAGAGGACATTTTTCTCTCATATCGAAACAAAATAATTATTTTCAGTAGGTAAGGACACCCTAAATGTGCCTAGTAGTTCACCGGTTTGGGTGCTTGATATATAAAAGTGGAACATATAAACACTAAAGAACATTACATTGAGAACTGCAGTGAGCATCTCCAAAATGTTAGGTAAAGTGGCAATTTTTGATGAAGCAGCATATTTTTAATTAAAAGTGTTATTTTACCAATTGAATCATGGAAAATATAACCAATGTCCTATTTGATATATATCAAATATGAGTTCCATGGGGTTCTAAACTATATAAGAAAGCTAACCTTGAAAAACCATAGTCAGTACTACGTGGAAGCACCCTCCAGAGAGTGATTACTCCTTCATGTGGTTTGAAAAGTGTCTCTGCCAATGGGACAGCAGGACCCCTAATTGAATCAAAATGAGAGGAGAGTGATAATTGTTTTTCAGTCATCTGAATATGGTGCCTCTTGGGAGCAGCCCTGGGCTGCTGACGAAACAAAAGGCCCTTGCCCCTGTCCCTTTTTAGACATGACTTAGGTGAAATAATCATTTCAACAGGGGAGCCCTGTAAAACATTTAATTTTGCTCACAGCATGGCAAAAACCTGCCTCTGATCAGGAAGAAGGCATGGCATCGCATTTAGAAAAGACTTACCCTGAAAGGAGGCTAGCAGCTTATGAGAGGCTAGCCTGAATCCGGCCATTCTAAGGCTTCTGGGATACTTTGCAAACATAGAAGATAGGAAATATAATAAACGAGTGATGGCTGTTGGTAAAAATTCTATGGATAGTGCACTTCCAGTTGTTTCCAGTCACTGGTTATTACACTGGACAAAGAGGAATCACATGATCAGCTCATCAAAACATTCATGGACCAAGAATAATCACCTTAAGAAGTAGGAATTCTATAAATATTGAATGCCTTTCATAAATCTCTCCAGAGCGAATGACTGAACAGTCTTTAATTTTATGGCATATCTTGTGTGCATTGCTTACCATAACTCAATCAGTACTAAGAAACTGAGACAGTGAATTCCAACATCTAGGGCTCACTTACAAAAATTGGAGTTAAAATATGTAGCCTCGATGGAGACAAAACACACAAAAGGTTTAACTATGGATTATGAACTTAGTGTCCATATAACTAGTTTATTTTAAGACCAATACAGAGTACAGAACATTTTTTCAAACAAACTGAATCCAGTGAGATTGATTATTTTTAAACTGTGCCCATCTTAGACTAATTGCACGAAAAGTACATGACATTTTCATGTCAACAAAATTGATTATTGTTGTTGCTTTAATTATTTGACAGCAGCTGTCTGTGAGGAAACCTGTGAAAAACAAGTTAATAGATTTTATTTACACTAGGGTTTTACATGGATTTAGCACACATCACGCTTGCAAACAGACATAGAGATTATTGGTATCAAGGTGCAGTAAGATATGTACATCACAGCTATATTGGTTAGGTAGGATTGATAACATGTGTGTATGAGGTTTTCTACTTTTCTTTCTTTTCTTCTCTCTTCCTGTTCCATTTTCACCTATGAACATACCCATTAGATTTAATACCTTAGTTCAGCGGGGCATAATTATATAATTTGCCATGCACTGCTAATTACCTAAACACTTCGATGACCAATTTGAGAATATCACTGCAACATCTGAAAACACCTCATTGATGACAACCCGGTGCATGATGGGGGCGCGAGTTAAAGTTAATTCAGGGCATGAGTTATAGTCACTTGAGAAACCTACAACTGGTGAATTTCAGTGGCTTTGTTCATTTAAAGTGGTATGTTTTAACTGACATTTTCACCTCACTATAACTTCCCTTTAACCTTTTTTCAGTGAATATGTTGCTAATATGTACTAATAACCTGGGTGCCATTTGACAAATCTGCATGACGTTTTCTACCATGGCTTCTTCATTGACTCACTCACTTTCTCACATACCCACTTGCAGACCCACTCAGACATGCATGCACCCACTCAGAGAACCACTCAGATGCTTACACACTCACTCACAGACCCATTCAGACAAGCACACACCCTCTCATAAACCCACTCAGAGACTCATGCATGTACTCACAGAGCCACTCAGACACTCATGCACATACTCACAGACCCAATTAGAGGCTAATGCACCCACTCATCTATCCATTCAGAAACTCTCCCACCCATTCACAGATCTACTCAGAGACTCATGCACTCACTCAAAGACCCTCTCAGACACTCAAGCACTCACTCAGAGACCAACTCAGACACTGATGCATTCACTCACAGACCCACTGAGACACTCATGCACACTCACAAAAACCCACTCAGAGACTCATGCAACCACTCACAGACCCACTCAGACACTCACTTATCCACTCATTGACCCACTCAGAGACACATGCACCCACTCGCAGGCCCACTCAGACACTAATGTACCAACTCACAGACCCACTCAGATACTCACACAATCACAAACCCACTCATACACTCACACATTCACTCACAGACCCACTCAGACATTCATGCACCCACTCAGAGACTCATGTACTCACTCACAGACACACTCTGAGACCCATTCAGACCCTCAGGCACTATCTCACAGACCACCTCAGTCACTCACGCAGCCTCTCACAAACCCACTCAGAGACTCACGTACCTACTCACAGAGCCACTCAGTCCCTCATGCACCTACTCAGAGACCCACTTAGAGACTCATGCACCCATTCATATATCTATTCAGAGACTTTCCCACCCATTTACAGACTCACTCAGAGACTCATACACCCATTCACTGAACTACTCAGAGACTCAGACACTCACTCAGAGACCCACTCAGACACTCCCACACCCTCTTATAATCCCACTCTGAGGCTCATGCACCCACTCACAGACCCACTCAGACACTCACTCACCCACTCACAGACCCACTCAGAGACTCATGCACCCACTAACAGACCTACTCAGACACTCAAGCATCGACTCACAGACCCACTCAGACACTCACGCAGACAGTCGCAGACCCACTCAGTAACTCATGCATATGCTCACAAACCTACTCAGACATTCATGCACCCACTCACAGACCCACTCAGAGACTCATGCACTCTCTCACAGACCCCCTCAGTCATTCATGCACTCTCTCACAAACCCACTCAGAGACTCATACACCTACCAACAGACCCACTCAGACACTCATGCACCCGCTCACAGACCCACTCAGACATTCATGCATCTACTCACAGACCCACTCAGACATTCATGCACTCACTCACAGATCTATTCAGACACTCATGCACCCATCACAGACCCACTCAGATACTTAAGCACCCACTTACAGTCCTACTCAGACACTCATGAACCCATTCATGGACCCACTCAGATACTTATGCACCCACTAACAGATCCAGTCATAGATTCATGCACCCATTCATGGACCCACTTAGAGACTCATGCACCCATTCAAAGACCCACTCACACAGTCACACACCCTCTGACAGATGCGCTCAGACAATCATGCTCCCACTCACAGGTCCACTTAAACAGTAATGCATGCACTTACAGACCACATTAGACACTCACATAGGTGCTTACAGAGAGATTGCCACATGCAGAGAGTGCAACAAAGACTTATAAATACCAAAGTTGCTGTTGTGCATTGAATGTCCAGTTTTGGTTTGCAAATCATGACAGATCTGTGACTCCCCCCAAAAAAACGATTTTAATTAAAAATTAGCTAGTATTTGGTACAAGGGTGGCTGTTAGAAGAGCCTTTGTGCCTATTTTGTGTAGATGATTACTACACATAAAACAGGATGCAGTCCATCAAGTTCTTAAGGCATATCCTGTTGCCTTTCTCAGAGAAATGTAATCCATCACTACTATTTATATGCTTCATATTAAAGTGCCAGTTGTTGTTGTAGATGGAGTCCATGTTGTGGACTCTAAGGTATGCAGAAACAGTTTTATTAACATGTTTCCCAGATTTTTCTATTTGTGGAAAGAATTCATCTGGCCATTTTCATTTATGCCTTTGGAAAATGTTAGAGCCGACCAAGAGAGTGCAAGGAAAAAGTGCCATAAATTGGCCAAAGGTATCCTTCATTGCAATTTCCAATCCTACCCCAGTAAGAGTGCCTAGGTCATTGTCACCACAGGGCAAAGTTAAGAGGTCTGGATGTTCTCGACCAAAGGCATCAATTGCTGCTGCTTTAACCCTCTCTGGCTAATCCAAGTAATATCCACATTAGGCAAATCCAAGTCCCTGTCAATACCACGCTTTCTAGCACACTCTCTGGCCAAAAAAACATAGCTGTGACCCACAATCCACACTCCTACCAGTTTGAAGTCAAGGAGCAGTAGCATACAGGAGAAGTCTGGAGCTGAATGAGACAGTTGGTATAATGAAAGGCAGTTAAAATAGAGGAGAGGACCTGGTTTAAATAAAAACAGAAATATTTGATTAGATGGTTGTGGGGCCCGCCAAGAATCAGACACAAAAGGGTAGGTACTCTCGGTCGAGTTTTATTCCAGAGTGTATAAGGGCAAATGAAAGTTCCAAGCAATCGAGGGAGGGCCACTTCCGTCAGTGGATCTTCGAGGGGGGTTTTCTCTGGTCTGGGGTCGTCTCACCGGTCACGTCCGTCGGGAAGGTGCCAGGGGAGGGTATGTATCAAAAGAAAAGAGAAACTACTGTTAGTTTCGTAGTCCGTCCGGACTAAAAAGAGAATTGGGAAGGGAGGTGAGGGGGGAAGAGAGAGAGCACCACCATCCGCCACCCGTGAAATAAAAAGCGCAACGAGGTACAACAGCAGGTTTGTACTTTAGGTTTTTAGCAGGGCGTTTGCGTGCCTCCCTCCGCCTTTCTAACTGGCTTCCCACCCAGAGGTTCCTTATCGTACGCTGCTTTGAGGCGAGCACGTACCTGTTGTAGCCACGTTCCTCCGGGGACGTGGCTGGCTTCCTCGTAGTGCCGAATCGGGTCCGGCGCCCCCTTGACTGGACAGCGTTCCTCCTCCTTCACTGCCGGCTCTTCTGGTCCTCCCGGTCGCAGCTCTTCGTACGGTGTCGGTCTGGCAAAACTGGTCAGCTGTTCCTCCTTCTCCTTCGTCCAGTCGGCTTGCGCCCTGAGTTCCTCCTGTGGCCTCGTTATGACCCCGGAGGTGTGTCTGTCCCCTCCAATAGGAATCCCCTGTCCGGGTTGGTGGGCGGGCTAGGAGTCTCGAGCGTCCAGGTCCTTAAAGGTCCACAGCACCTTTGAAGCTGCAGAGGACTGAAAAGAAAGGAGGGGCGAGAGATAACGTGGGAACATGTCGGGCTCCTCCTCTCCCGGCAGGTCAACAGCCGGAACATCGTGACAATGGTTTAATTTGTTTGGTAGTTAAAACTAGATAGTGTTTAAATAGGTGAAGTAAGTAGATCTGTGATTGAATGTGAATATATGTTAAAGTAGTTATGCTATTGTGGATATGCTTGCATTCTCGAACAGTCAGCAGCACCTGCTATAGTACAACTTGAAGCTAGTATGCTGCTGACTGTTATGAACTTTCTACCTACTGGTACAGTAGAGTGTTGCAAAGTAGGTTGCTATGTCAACTGAGGTAAAGCAGTGTGGGGAAGGGTGCTTAAGAAATTGTGCCTTCAAACTTCAAAAGAGTGCTGTTTGATATAGTACGTCTGCTCAAAAACTAATTTCCTAAATCACTACGATCATACAATTTCAAATATAGATAAAAAATGTTAGCAGTATAATGGTAAATACTTTAACAGTCTTCCTGTATGGAGTAGAGACTCCATAGGCAAATTACACAGGGGACACGCTGAGAGTGGAAGTGGAGTCGCAAATCCTCCCATACACACTACCAGATTGGGCTTCTTTAGAGGACACTGTGAAAGGGTTAAAAATAAGTCACCAATCAGAAATAGAATAACAAAAGTACAAAATGAAGGCTATGTTATGATTTGCTAAGTACATGAGTATCACTGGAAAAACAGTGGGAAAGATTACCATTACTGGTTCTTTTCTATTGAGAGTGATACTAATAATTTTCTCTCATTAGTTATATACTGATTTGAGTGATGAAACACATGCTGACAAATATAGATACATAGTGAGTCATGAAGTTGGAATTAGGTGATCCTAAACTTTATTGGTGGTAGATAGTGCGAAAGTGAATGTTTGTGCCTTCTACATGTAGCTTCATTAGCTTATCCACAATTGTTGTATTTAATTTATTTGCAAAGATGCACTTCTGTTCTTTAACTGTCCTCAGGGTAAGGTAATTAAATAGTATTAGATGCAGTCTATATCTGATTGGACAATTCAGAGAAGTAGACCTTCAAATATGTGTGAGTTGTGCTACTCCAGAACCAGTGTTTTCAGTTTAGACTGCTATGTTGAATAGTGATTTATAATGTGTTGGGAAGGCCTAAGGTTATATTTTAACACATTTAAGTAATTGGTAATGTAGGAAGCTGGCTCACTAATTTGTGTACTAAAAGAAGTACACTGTGCAAAGAGTCCAGAGAATCCCCAAATGGTTTACAGAGGTAAAATCATATAATTCAAATGCTCTTTTTGTGGTAGTGTGGGTGAGCAGTTAGGCTTATCAGAGGGTAGTGCTCAGCATTTGTTGTACTCCACAGAGGCAATAAATGAGACACACACTCAAGAACAAATCTGAGACTAATTTATAAAAATAATATCGATTTTTATGTAATTTTTAAGACCAAGAACACAGTTCTTAGGTAAGTACTTTGAGTTATGATTTTGCAAAGTTCGGAAAATATATATATATATATATTTTTTGTGTGCACAATTACGAACCATAGGAAACATAGGAGAACAAGTAGAAAAATGCATATAAAATCAGGCAATGTTTCAATAAGCGCACCTTCTCTTTTTAGGTCGATGTTTGGACCAGGTTCAAAGTTCCAGCGCGAGAAGTTCAGGAGCGTCCCGGATCTGGTGGTAGCAGAGTGCTGAGGGTCTTGGTGTGCAAAGACGAAGGGGGTCACTTGAAAGTGCACTGCACAGGGGGACTTACAGTTAAGTCAGTTGGGGCTCCTCTGAGGGAGAAGGTCGCAAGGGCTTGGAGACCATGGGAGCACATCCGGTTAGTTGGTGCCAGGGCCGGTGGACCAGGTGCAGTGCAAAGAGGTCAGCCGGGCGCCATGAGTCTTGAGGTCCTCGCAATCAGGAGCAGGCAACTTGGAGAGGCGATCCTGGGGCAGCTAGGCCACTCAGGACGTGGGTCTCGACGTCCCTTGATGGGTGCTTGCTTATGGGGTGTAGGGAGTGGGGTGTGGACTCTTCTTCTTGGTATTTGCCGTTGGGGGTCCGGTACCCTAGGTATTGGTACGCCCCGGCAGGTCCTGGTGCCTCCAAACTTGGTGTGGAGACAGATCTGAACCTTCAGAGCTGTTGTATATTTTTTTGCTTAAGTGCTGTATTGAGGTCATCGGGAAGCAGCAAGTCAACAAACCAGACTTCACAGCATCGGCACCTGCAGAGTGCAGGACAGTGATACCCCCACTCCAAGGGAGCTTCTTGGTGATTTCTGGAAGGGTGGAGGTGCTCCAGGGTTCCTGGAGTCCTTTCATGTTCAGGACAAGACAGCAGGCAGCAACTGTTGAATCCTTGAAGCAGCAGGCAGTGTTTGGTTCCTTCTTCTTCTGCAGCAGGGCTTCAGTTCTTGTGCAGTGGGTCTTCTTTGTCCTGGTCTTCTCTTGTCCTTCAAATCTGATGTTCAAGTCTTGGGGTGTCACCTAAATACTTAATTTAGGGGCATTACAAGGGGAGACAGGAAGTAGCCAATGGGTTACCTACCTTTACAGTATCTACACCCTCAACTGACCACTTCCTGTGGGAAGGGGCACTACCCTAGCCCTGATAAGTTGTTTCCTCACCATCATAAAATATGTCTATATCTGCCATAGTCATAACGCATGAAGATGCGGCTTCAGTGAGTTCTTTGTAATACCCAGTGGGGTTTTTCTGAGGGTCAGGTAATGTTGCTTTCAGGCCAGGGCCAAAACTCCACTCCTTTTCCATGGGACAAAGACCCATTGCTCCTGAAAGCGGGTGTCAATACCTGGCCTAGTGACCTGGCCATGGGCATCCCGTATTTCCGGTATTGCCGGGTGGAACAGCGGGTGGACTTCTCGCATAGGGTAGGCCCCTACCTTGGTAGGACTGTGTTCGTGTAACCTGTCCCTATAGTTGACTAGTGTTGAGAGATTCTGATACACTCGAGGTCCCTCAAGGTTAACCATGTGGGCCCCCTGATTGATATCAAATAATATCTTGGGCGGCTCAGTCTTAATGTGTTGGTACCAAAGGTCGATTAGGGTAGCAGACATGGATTCCAGGGCATATTGTTGCATTAATGGGTGAAAGAGATGCAATGTTTGCCATATATTATCAGTAGTGTGTAACTTACTCCGGATCCAATTTTCCCCTTGTGTCCCTATTACCTGCTTCTCCTCGTCACTGACCCCGGATCGTACTAGAGCACCGAGTCTCCTTGGTCCAATTGGCTCTCTATCTAACGGGCCACATCCAGGTGTACCAGTGGTCAGAACTGATGGAGACTGTGTAGTTGTGATAGGAGTAACGTCAGTGTGTTGTTGTGGAGGGGCGAGAGTGGATGCCGGTGTGACTGGGGCAGTGGGTGTAGCAGCACCAGGGACTGCGACGTTCTGTTGTTGGTGGGGGACGACCGGATATATACGTTCCGGAGCATATGACGGCTGAGGTCTACGGTCTAATATTGTTTCTAAAAGAGGGTCACCCTCTTCCTGGACGATGTAATTCTTGTTGATTTGTAACCGAAATTTCCTACCCAGTTGTTCTTCTACTTCTTCCTGCTTCTCCCTGTCATGGGCAACCACTTTCTGAGTGATAGTCTGCATTTTTTGTTTTCGAGCCTCCTTTTCCATTTTTAGTATCCTCTGTTTGGACTCCTTCTGCCAGGTGCGAAGGGAGTCAAACATGAACTGTTTACTACGTCTCTTAAACAACTGTTCCTGAAGGAAACCTATTTTCTGTTCATCAAAAGAACCCGTCAAAGGCCACTGTAACTCCGCATTGTCTTTGGTATATTTATGCCATAACGTACTAAACATAATAGGGCCAATTCCATGTTTCACATACATATCAAAATTAGGACTGTCTTCAGGGGGTGCAGGCTGGGATTCTTCCAACCGTGCATCATTGGAACAAAAACAACAACACAACCTTTTAAATATACTGAAACCAGGCATTGTAAAGGAAAACACAAGGTCCTTATTTTACCTGACAAAGTATTTGCAAACACTTTTACCAAAACAGTCCTTATGCTAAAACCAAGCCCATTTACGGCGGTACCACATAAACTGAAACAGACTCACCTGGTATCAGGCACACGCATAGATCAATTCTCCACTGCTGACTCTTTGGACCAAACAGTTATATCACGGATTCACCGTTCAGGACCCCAGTCGAGATGACCTCTAGGTGAGGCACCCTCTGGCAGAACGTGGGCAGCAGCTGCAATAAAACAAGTCTCTTTGTACAGGGATCCCTGTAGCCATTGGTTCGACCTGGTGGGGTTCCCGCCTTCCTGTCCGTCTTCGGAACCTGGATGTGCCAAGCTCAATGGGGTCCCTGTTGAGTGCCAATTGAAGGAAGTGACCATAACCTAAGGTCACCCAGGTCACCACGAACCACCTCTCAGCCTTCCATACCAAGTAAGAGTCAGGAACCAGTGGAGAATATAACAAACATATATTTATTATATACGCTCAGAGCGGGTCCGTTTGCACAGTACTCAAGGAGTGCTACAGAGGAACTGAGTTACAGAAAACACAAAGACATGTTATATGCATTTCACAGTTGATTAATAACAAGCCCACAGTGGAATTTCCCCATCTGGCACGGAACAGGTGCAGGCGAACAGCGAAAACAAAACGTTTCCACTCTCATATCTCGCATAGTTCGTAACACTTTCAAGGCCATTCCACCCTGGGATGCGTTCAAACTGCCAGACAGGTGTGGGAGAGTCTTGACGCAGACACAGACACATGATAGTATGAAGGTCTCCTCCACAAGAAACAAAACCTTGCCTGTAACATTTCTCAGAATTGGGTTAGACCTACATACGAATAGTACATGAAATGGCAGCTAGGACACAAAATGGTGTAGCAAATGCTAACTTATTGCAAAGTAAAGGGGCCCCCTGATACTGATGAGAAGTACACCTAGCCAGGGAAATACAATAATGTAAGTACTCTAGGGCTACTTCAAACAATAAATTCTCTCAAACCATTATAAGGAAAAAGGGCACTAGTGACACAAATAATTAGAAAAATATAAAAACGTATTTATTATATATCTTTATCATACTAATAAATATAAAACACATATAAAGAGAAGAAAAGGGTCCTACAGAGACTAATACTTAAACAACATTCTACCCACATTCATTCAGAACCACAAGCATACTACATACATATAGTCATATTGATATATATGATCTCCTTAACAATCATAATTTGATTTGTAATGGATGTAACAAAAAACAGTGAGTTGATAAACAAATGATTCTTTTGGGTGGTTTCCAAAGTGCCTCTATGCGCGTTTCGACAGACAACTGCCTTCATCAGGAGTTCCACCACCGAATGTTGCGCTCTGTAAAGACAGTATATATATCACACATCTATAGATATATGCAATAGTGTCACTATTGTACATAATACAGTGTTTTCAGATTACAACACATACCCTTGATTTAAACTATAAAATATATCCTCACATTATTTAATAAAGAGCCTGACATGAAAATACATAAATACTGGAACAAATTGTGCATGTGTGATAACACCTAAAAAATTATATAAATGGTGTGTATAGACAAACACATAAACCATAATACACTGAAAATCTAAAATGATACACATAAACAACATTTAAACAAACAGCGCTCCTTACCAAAGTATTTAAATAAGGTCCATGAGTTGAGGATGAAAGATAGACGCTCTCCACAATTACTTTCTACAAGGAAACATTCATAATAATCAAGAATGTGTATAAAATACAAAAAAGTGACTAAAAATGAACAGAATGATTAATTACGTAACTAATCAGAAGAGAGATTTATTACCATGTGGACAAGACGTAAATGCTCTGGATCTTGGACTGTTCTAACGTCAGTAAATGCTAAGATGAATCTTGAAAACTTCAAATATTGGCTATCACCTGAGATACCTGTAGACAGCCTAGAGGTGTATGCCAAAACAAGAATGAGAAAAAGAAAAAAGGAAAACTTCCAATTACTATCTAGTCTGAGACCACGGAGATGAAAAGATAATATAAGGATGTAGGTAAACAATATATTACCTTTTTAAAAAATATATAAAACCATAGCAAAGAGATGATTACTTTTGTTGCCACTTCCTATTGATGAAAGGAAAGCTAACCCTGGGATGAAAAAACAGACCCAGGAAAATCAAATATTAATATAATGAAAATACTCGAAATGACAAAAACTAGATCTTTTTCACTAACTACACAATGCGAGAAACGTACCTGCTCGAAAATAATTCCGGCAGGACGGATGAACTGCTGGTCCTTTAAGCCATTAGAACTGATGCTAAAAGTTAAATACAGACCGATGGGTTCGTTAGTGAGGAATACTCGCAACAAAATAGCTTTTCAACACGCCAAGTGACGGATAGAAAAATGCACATCCCGCTCGAGACAAAATACTCTAAATATCGTTCATATTCAACCTGGGCACATAATAATATTGAAGTTACACAGTGTTTGCACGAACGGGTCAGTTCATGGTGATTAATGATGTATACAAATCACCCGTATGATAGTACATTGACCCAAAGAAATATGAACACTCTCAATTCTCATCATAGCAAGAGAAAGCCTCATTTTTGTGTTTGGTGTTTGCCGCTATTATACACCATGATACACGGGTATCCCCACATGATTTAGTTGCTAAACATTTAAAAGCAATGACCTTGCAATATTCTTACCAATTTAGATGTTCAAAACAGACGGGCAGCTCTTATCTCAGGGTAGCAACCGGCCGATATCACTGGAGCTAATGTACCGGTAACCATTGGCGCAAAAAAACAGAACGCTTTTATATTTAAATGAAGTAAGGTCATGTGACCACAGCATGTGCTATAGAGGGCGGGGCCAAGACCGGCCCAACAAAACAAATGAAGGGATTAGGGAGCCGAAGCCTGCGGCGGCCATAGATGCATGAATAAGTTGCTATAAAGGGTATGGTATCCATGCCCAAATCGAATAAGGTCAACATATTGTTTTTAGTGGTGATGAACCATTGTTCATACTCGAACACGGAACATGCCGGTAACTATTGGCACGAAACAACAGGACACTTTTATATTTAAATTGAGAAAGGTCATCTGACCACAGCACATGCTATAGAAGGCGGAGCCAAGCCCGGCCCAACAAAACAAACGAAAGGATAAGGGAGCAGGTACCTATGGCAGACATAGATACATGGATAGTTGTTAAAAAAGGGTATAACATCCACGCCCAAATCAAAAATAGTCAACATTGTTTTAAATGGTAATGAACCATTATTCATACTCAAACACGTAGCAGTGTTCAAGAAAGGAATCGCACCCAAATATCAAATAGTGTGATCATAAGTATACAATAAAAATAACGTGCTAAAAGAATTAACGATATAATGATGATAGAGGAGATGCCTCAAGATAAACATTACTAATTAATGCCTATGATGGTCAAACAGTTTGTTTAAGTATTAGTCTCTGTAGGACCCTTTTCTTCTCTTTATATGTGTTTTATATTTATTAGTATGACAAAGATATATAATAAATACGTTTTTATATTTTTCTAATTATTTGTGTCACTAGTGTCCTTTTTCCTTACAATGGTTTGAGAGAATTTATTGTTTGAAGTAGCCCTAGAGTACTTACATTATAGCAAATGCTAACTTATACATGTCACTAATAAGCATACTTCAACATATTTAAGCACCGAAACAATCAAGTCACCCATCCACAAAAAAGTCCTGCGACAAACTAGGCTTTTATGCAGATCCCCCTCCCCCACTTTTTGCCCCCATCTGAAATGCTAGAAGATGATTTCTTACTCTGATAGTGAATTGGGACATGTCAAGCAGGCCCCACTTCAGTTTTATTTCCCCTAAACTAATGTGAATTGGTACATCCAATAGGCAAGGTACTTTACCACCCCTATATGTCCCTAGTATATGATACATGTGGTACCTAGGGCAAGGATGGCAAAGGGATCAACAGGGCTGCAGCACTGTATTGTACCACCCTGTGTGACCCAAGTAAAAGTGTGTCTGCAGGGCTGCCATTGCCACCTGCACAAGCAGCCTGTCTGCTTGAGAGAGACCCTGCACACAACACCTGCTGCAGGATCACTATTACTGCCTTAATGTAAGTAAGTCACCTCTAAGGTAGGCCTCCTATAGCCCAAGAGGCTGGGTGGATTATAATAAAGGTGTGGATATATATGTTCAGACATATATATCTCTACAGTAACCCTGTGAAGTAGCGTTTAGTGTAAGTAACCGGCGGTCCATAGGATAACATGGGCTGGCTACAGAGCAAACTCGAGATAGCCAGCTCCATTATGGTACCATCAAATTGTGTCATGTTTTTCATGTCAAGGGTGAGCTGGCATGCACAGGGGTGCCACATTGAGTGGGTGCCCTCCCAAGATACACAGACCCAGTGCCTTGGCAGGCTTATCCGAGCCATTTGCTGCCAGAGTCTGCCCTCCTGCTAGTCATTCTAACATGTCCACAGGATGGGAGTCAAAGGAGCAGGGCAGCACAGAGGTCACACCTCCACCCTCTCAGGAATTAACTCCTGTACCTCAGGCAGGATAGCATGAAGGCAGGCAAAAAGTGGCCAATCAGGAAGCATACAACCCCCTTCATTTTGAAAAACCCTGGAAGTAGAGAGTTCTGCATAAAAAGGTGACTTACACCCAGAGTATGTCGTCACCTCTGGGAAGGATTAGCCGCAGGGACTGGTAGCCCATTGGCCACTGTCCCTCACACTCTTAACGTCCCCAAAACTAGGATTTAAGGGGCTCCCTTGGCACAGGAACCTCAGTTCTATACAAGATTACAGAAATGGATGCCAAGAAGCAAGTGATCACTGACAACAGAATTTGGACTCTGCTGCAAAGCTTGAGTAGGGATACGTAAGTCTTTCTGGCACCATATACTGAAACTGTGTTAATGACTTTGGTTACATGGCTAAAAATCGACTCTCCCTGCAAGAGGGACTACTGTGGATGATAGAAATCAAGTCAGACTCCCCTGAACTGGTGGGGTCCCATCCCCTGCAAACTGCAGGTAAGTCAATGTGCTGATCCAGAAGATTTGCCATCCACTGGGCCCGCCAAAAGTTAGCCCAAAGAAAAGTGGTAAAGTGCATGCTGTGAGTTGTAGTTGGGCTCACACCAAGTTTAGAGCTGCTACCCCACTCCCTTGGACCTTCAGCAGCTGAAGTAACTTTGGATTATGTTTGACTCAACCAAGGCTTGTTGGTCTCCAGTCCAGTAACCAAGCCCTTAAGTGACATCCACAGCAAAAGGACACTTCACAGCACCTGCAACCAACATCAGCAATGACACCACTCCTGTGTTTCTGCATCTTCAAACTGATGAGGTCGACATTATGGTAAAAGCATCTTTGGCGTGACCTGTTCCCAGTGATTGACAGCTGAACTCACCTCTGCACCCAGTATCACTGAGCAAGGTAGAAGAAATCCAGCTGTGGAGCCTGGATCCCCTAAAGACCTCTACTTTGCAAGGGTAAGCTGTAATTCAACTCCCAAGTGCTTTATTTTTTACACCTCCAGTGGCTCCCGTTCAGAGTGATTGACAGCTCAAACCTACCTCTGCACCGGACTTAGCTAGCAAGGCAAAAGTGAAGTGGCTGTTTAACATTGGTCCTGAGACCACAAAGACCTCTCTCTGTGAGGGTGAGAAGAAATTCAACTGAGAAGTGACCGTTTGTCACAAGAGTGATTTTTTCCCATTGACTGGAATGTTAAAAGCCTTGATTTGAAGCCCATTGACAATTCAGAAGTTACCTTTGCACCCGGGGTCCCTGAACAGAGCACAAAGAATCTGACTGGGGAAATCTGGCCCTGGGCCCCCAAAGACATCTACCTCAAGAGGGTAGAATGTAACTCAATGCCTAAGTGACCATTTGTCACTAGCAGCATTTCTTTTGACCACAATGTTAAATGTCTAACGTATTTAACACATTTATTTTCTGATGCTTTGAAATTCATAGCTCCAGTTATATGTATGATAAAAAGTTTGTTTTGGTGTCTAAATATATATAAAAATAAGCTCTATTTTGATAAATTGGTGTTGGATTTCTTCTGAGTCGTCTATATTACTTATGCACCATAATGGTACTATAAAATGCTTTACACATGTTCCTCCAGTAATGCCTGACTGCTCTTTGCCACACTACCAGGACTGAGCTAGGGATTATTGTTGTTGAATCCAAGGATAATCTTTGTGTGTTGTGGTAATGTTCCATGGTAAGGCACCGGGCATATCATATTATATTTCCACCTTGCAACTAGCCTTTCAAACATGTCTTGAGCCTGCTATTGGAGAGCCTGTTTGTATGCAGTTTTACTGCTGAGTCGGCTTAGCATTTAAAAGACCTTTGCAAGTTTAAACTCCCCTTCTACTACATATAAGTTACCTGTAAAGTAGGCCATAGGTAGGTGATAGGGAAAGTGTTCCGTGCTTAAAAGTTAAGATATGCACTTTGAAGATTTATTGAGTTTCATGTACACTTACATACCCACACACCCACTTATACATCCAGTCGTCCACCCAATACTGCAACTCATAAACCTATTTACAGAAGCATAGAGGTACTCACACAGCCACTCAAACAGAGACAGAGGTACTTAGACTATCACTCACACACCCATATGGCAGTTATGTATCCAGCACTAACAGAGCTAGTTGCATACACAGTTACATACCCCAACACTCAAGAACACAGTCAGTAAGCTATCCATGCAGCCACTCACATTTTGTTTTACAGACCCATAGAATTACTAAGAGAGCCACTCTTTTACCGATATAGGGCCAGATGTATCAAGAATTGCTTTTGCGATTCTTAAATAGAGAATTTTACCGATTCGCTATTTAAGAATCGCAAGCTGCAATGTATGTAGGATTTGCAAAAATGTTTACGATTCCTACATATTCCTTAAGGAATACCTTCCCATTCATTCCTATGGGCCTAGAGGCCCATAGGAATTAATAGGATTGCATTCGCAATTTGCGAGTACCAAATTGGTACTCGAAAATTGCGCATGCAATTTCAAGGGTGAAAGGGGGCCAAAAGGCCACCCTGATGCACCCCAAAAACAGGTAAGTATACACATGTGGTGAACATACATGCCCTAAGGGCATGTGTGTGCGCCACATGGCACTTAGAAAAATGCAAAAATGTGCATTTTTCTAGAAATTTGCAAATTACCACCAACTTGAGGTTGGTGGTAAATTGCGATTCCTTAAAGCCAGGTCGCAATTTTTTCTTGCTTGCCCCATTGCATTTAAGGGATTGAAAATTGCGATTCCCTAAATGCATTCGCAAAATAGTAATCGCAAAAATTGTGATTCCCTATTTTGCGAATGCCTTTTGGGATGATACATCCCAAAAGGCTTTTTACCATTCGTAAACGGGCCAATTCGCAGAATTGGCCCGTTTGCGAACGGTAAAACGCTTGATACATCTGGCCCATAGTTACTTACGCATCAAGTCACACCCACAAAGAGGGACTGAAACACTAACTTAGATAAGTACTCAAGCACTGACACAATCAAGTCTCCCATGCAGAGAAGTAGCCTTTTAAACATATCTCGGGTCTGCTAATGCAGAGTCTGTGTGTTCAGTTAAACTGCCACGTCGACCTGGCATTTAAAACCAGTTTGCAAGCCTTACATCACTCTTCTGTTACATATAAGTCACCTGTAAAGTAGGCCATAATAGGTGAAAGGGAGGGTAGTTTGTGATTAAAAGATAAGATATGCACTTTGAAGTTCTACTGAGTTGCATGCGCACTTACAGACCAATATCCTCAGTTATACATCCAGTGTCCCACTCAATGCTGCAACTCATAAGCCTATGTACAGAATCAGACAGGAACACATACACCCAGTCAAACAGAGATGGAGACAGTTAGACATTCCCTCACACACTGATATTCCACTTATGTATCCAGTAGTAACAGAGTCAGTTGCACACAGTTACATACCCCAATATTCACTAACACAGCCAGTAAGATATCCATACAGCCACTTACATACAGTTTTATATATGCATAGAATTATTAAGAGCTACTCATATACTGATATAGCTAGTTAGACATCCAGTCACACACCCACAGGGAGACTGAAACACTCATTCACATATGTACTCAAGTACTGACACAATTAAGTTACCCATCCAGAGAAGTATACCTTTAAACAGGTCTCGGGCATGCTACTACAGAGTCTGTGTGTGCCGTTTTACTGTTAAGTCGACCTGGCATTTAAAATCCCTATGTCAAGTGTGAAACTTTCCTTCTAGTACATTTAAGTCATATGTAAACTAGGCCGTAGGTAGGTGATAGGGAGGGTGGTATGTGCTCAAAAAGAAAGCCATGCAGTTTCAAATTTTAGGAAGTTCCATGTGCACTTACAGCCCCATATGCCCAGTTATGCATCTAGTCTCCCAGCCAGAACTGCAACTCACCAACCTATTTACAAAAGCATGATTGCACTCACACATGCAGTTATGCTGAGAGATAGGCACTTAGACATTCACTCACACTGACTTACCACTCATGTAGCTAATAGTATCAGAGCCATTTGCATACACAGTTACATACCCCAATACTTACTAACACAGTCAGTAAGCTATCCATGTAGCCACTTGCCTAGAGTTTTACAGATGCATAGAATTCATAACAGAGCCACTCATGTACCAATATAGTTAGGTAGACATCCAGTCAGACACCCACAGAGAGACTGTTATACTCACTCACATATGTACTCAAGTACTGACACAATCAAGTCACTTTTCCAGAGAATTAGCCCTTTAAACATGTCTCGCCCTGCTACTACAGAGTCTGCATGTGCAGTTTTACAGCCAGGTCGACTTGGCACTTAAAACTGCTTTGTCAAGCCTTAAACTCTCGTTTTTGTACATATAAGTGACCCCTAAGGTAGGCTGTAGGTAGGCCATAAGACAGGATGCTATGTGTTTAGAAAGTAAGACATGTTGATTCAGAGGAAGTAGAGCTGTTGGGCCCGATTCACAAAGGTAAAGTGAGACAAAAGTCTAACTTTACGACTTTTGGTCTACACAAATAGCATTTACTACTCATAAATGCTCTTTGTGAATACCGAAAGTTATAAAGTTCAACGTTTAGTATGCACAAATTGAGTTTTTTGGGTTCCGTGGAGGGTTTTTTGAGCAGTGGTCTTACTTTGACGTGTTTCCAGGCGTAGGGAAGCTCACACCCATGAGCACTCACATTTTGTATCAGACATGAACTAACACACAAACTTTAACTCAGAGACACACACACCAGCAAGATACTTAGGGGCATACTTTTTAAGAAATCACGCAGCGCAGCAAGTTACCTTGCTGCGCTGCGTGATAGGGAAAGGACAGAAATGTGCTGCACTATAACATTATATGGCGCATCCCTGTCTTTTCCCTGCACTAGCGCAGAATGTGCTGCCTAGTGCCAACAAAAGCTCCCAAGCACCATGGTGCGTGGTTGTCTGTGTTGTAAGCAGGATTGTTTTGTGCAGGAATGTGTCCCTTCCTGCTGAAAAACAATCCCAAGAGACATTTTCCTTTTTGAATGTGGGCTGTAGAATGTAGCGAAAATAAATATATTTCTCCTCATTGCACCTCCCCGGGGGAGGCCTAGCATTGTGAAGCATTCCCAGGCTAACCAATGTTGGTACATCTGGGAATGTGCCACAATACATGAGTGGATGCATAGGAACACCCGAGGCACACACATGGAACTCCTCCCTGGGGCAAAGTGATGTAAAGAGGTAAATTGTGCTGTGCTGCGTTACTCTGGATTTATCAAGCCATGCAGGGCTACGCAAGGTGGCTTAGCGTGGCTTGATAAATCCGACTTAAGTTTTTCATTGCCCTTGCTCCACCTTGCCTGGAGCAAGGGTGATGCTAAATCTTCACTAATATGCCCCTCACTATTAAACTACATTTTTACAGTGTCTAGCAGCCTGGCTTCTAAGGGTGTTACACTCAGAAATGTGAGCCCAAACACACACATGCACACAAACATATATGCCCAAACAAACACACAGCACTGGGAGTTGATTATTTGAGAACAGAGAAGAGCTGGGTAAACAAAAAAGACCAGTGGCTGTATCAGGAACTATTCAGACTGATAGTGGATTTCACAGGCATAGGAGAACAAACAGAGGATAACAATGAGGGAGCAGATCTTCAGAAGGGTTAAGGAGGGGGATAATTCAGCCCTTGGAGAATTTCACAGCCTTAGGGGCACAGACACAGGGGAGATGGGGAATACAGATGTTAGAGTTTCAAGAAGAGTTGTAAGAATGACCTGTGGAGCGAGTACCTCTACCTATGGAAATAATATGTTACAGAAAGATAAGTTCAGATATAGGACAATGACGAGGGGCAAACACAGGACTGCAAAGAAGCATGGAGATCTGAAATGCATGAACATGAGAGTGACACAAGTCACCTCTGGTACGAACGCAGTACCTTAAAGTGGGAACCATCCAGCCAGAATTGTATGATTTAGTATAAGTCCTAGAGACATTTTAGGAGTTTGATGAGGCATATACAGGGAGACCAGGGGATCGAACAAATCCCTTCTCAAAAGTAAAACTGCAGATAAATTGTACAAAGAGCTCACTGACAGGCTAAATCAATATTCTTAGCTGTGTTCCAGGAGGATTTAAGACACTAGCACAACAAGTGTGGGGCTCCCACCTTGCAATGATGGGTGTCCTTCTTCACAAATAGCCTATTGCATGCCCTTCCTAATACACTGTGGGGCTTATTTATGAGAGCCCTGTGTCACTTTTGCACCATGTAAAGTGGCACACGCATGATGCAGGGCTCTCATAAAGATTTATGAGGCCACACAAAGCCACCCTGCTTGGCTTCAAGAAGCTTCATAAATTATGAGAAAGGTGATGCAGTGCATATCGCTGCGTTGCTTTACTATGCTCCCAGGAGGTGTTCCATGGGCAATGTGGTGGGTTTTCCATTGCAACACCAATGGAATTTGATGCTGCCCCATATTTACAAAGTGATGTAAACCTGGGGAAGCGCCAAATCCATACGCCTCCGAGGTGATGCGTAACGAGGAGAAATATGGTTACTTCTCCTTGTTTTTTCCTCTTTTCATGTGTGCTGCATTCTGCAGCACACATAGAATGTGGTAAATGCTTTGTAGGTTTATTTATGTGCAGGAAGGTGCCCCTTTCTGCACAAAAACAATCCTGCTTGCAACAGTGGCACCCTTGCACAATCATGAAAGGGTGCCTACATTGGTGCTAGGCTGCCAAAACCGTTTCAGCACAGGCAGAAAGGACAGGAATGCACTGTATTGCTTAAATATGGTGCATTCCTGCCCTTTCACTTTGGCGTAGGGCAGCGCACAAGGTGCCTTGCTGCTCTGCCCTATGCCAAAATGCCATAAAAAAGGCCCTAAATCCACAAAAATACCAGAGATTACAAAATAGAACCTAGAAGGTAGTTCTTGTTTGCTACGTAGAAAGGGTTTCTCTTAGATAAACGGACGTCTGCTGCTTTTTTGTTAAGTTGATGCTAGGCCCTTTCCAATGCTGGTGGCATGCTTCATAATGGGACCCACCTCTCACACCTTTTCGGAGACTTATTTTCAACAGGCTTAGGCTCCACTAGTGGAATGTAGGTCTCATAATAGAACCTCACAGTTTTATCCTTGTGATCTTGGTTAGAAATTGGCATTACAATTGTTTGCTATGTTTGTAACCCTATGGATGAAGAGAATTGGAAGGACCCATACTAAACTAAAATTATCCTGTAGTAGAATACATTAAGATTATGGCTCTTTCCCCTAGGTAAGATTAAAACATCAATGGATTAGCATCCAACTCTTCTATTCATATAGGTCAACACATATGGCTCTTTTTATAGTCAACTGTGGTTAAATAGCATTTTTCAGTATGGGGATCCTTGCACTACAATGCTTATCTACTCCTTGTGTAATGTCAGTACTAAGTGTAGAAGAAGACTCACAGGCATAGCATCAGCATTCAAAAACTGAAAGTTTCCGCCAATGAGACATGAGATGCACGTGCCAGGTACACGTTGCCAGCTTAAGGAAAGACAAATACCATTCTTGCTCCTGCCAATCCTGCTTTCACAAGCCAGCTAAGCCTCATTGTAGTCTCCCAGCACTTTGAAAGATCCAGACAGGACTGCTAAAATAATCCCTGGGATAGTTCCTGAAATCCAGGCTTCAAAGGAACTCAGTGATCAAAACAAAAAAGACATGTTACATAAGCAAATGATTCAAATTCTTAAGACCATTCAGAAGGTTTGTGTGCTTTCTGGGCCACTAACTACTGTAACAGCCCATGTCAAAAATGGGAGTCAAAATTCACATACAGGGGACACATAACTGAGAGCCAGAGGCAGGAGAGAAGCCAGGGAAAACTAACCCTGTTTGTTAGATCTGCCAGCCTTAGGGTGGTCTCCCCCCAAACTTTTCGCCTTTCCCTCCACTTGTTACTGAAATTTGTTTTTGTTAACTCTATGACTTGTGATCTCTCCCATAAAATTTGCTTCCACCTTATTGGCTTATATAATGTACTTATAAGTCCATTGTAGGGCGGTATACCATATACCCAGGGCCTGTAAGTTAAAGGCTACTAGTGGGCCTGCAGTACTTATTGTGCCGCCCACTTAAGTAGCCCTTTAAAGCATGTCCCAGCCCAGCTTGAATGTAGTTTTAAATGGTTCAACTTGGCAATATAACCCCCTTGCCAAGCCTTAAACTTCACTTTCATTACATATAAGTCACCCCTAAGGTATGTGCTAGGTAGCCCATAAGCCGTAGTGCATTGTTATTTAAAGGCTGTGCATGAACATTTACGTTTTACATGTCCTGGTGGTGAAAAACACCTACATTCATTTTTTACTACTGTGAGGCCTAAGTGTCCCATAGGATAACATTGGGGTGTCTTATTACATTTAATAAGTGCTAAATTTTGATTAGGAATAGGTAAGCATTTTGTGTTTGGTATGTGGCTGGGTGACTGTGATAGTGAGAGTGTAGAGACATTGTTTGCACTAGTAGCCACCACCCATGTTTGAAGGACTATTTCTGTACATGGTTGACAAGGTTGTGTCAGTGCTTGCCTACATATCTGAGAGAGTGTATGTGTAACTATAATACCTCTATGGCTGTCTAAATGTGTATGTAAGTGGCTGCACAAATACTTCAGTACCTGTGTTAGGCAATAGAGAGCTATGTAGGCATCTATGCCACTACTTTTGAGTCTGATGCATGCATAAATAGTTTCTGGTGAGTGACTGAATGCATAAGTGCTTCTTACTTACTTACTTTAAACTTTATTTCATCTGTAAGCCATAAATGCACATGAAATAAAACATACATAAAACATTTGGCATTTATAGTATAAATGTGCAAAATTCTGTGCAATAACATAACCAATGAAGCAACCTATGACTCCTTGCTATGAGGCAGGCTCCTACAGCGTAAGGATTTAATGCAATTTGTCTGGAAGTGCCTGGTTCCTCCGTAGGCTTGAATTAATTGTTGACATAATTGCAAATCCAGCTATCCTGAAACTAAATTTGCCTTTCTGGGCAATAAAATAGGTTAATCACCTGCTACAAGGTTAAAAAGAATATGAAAACTCTAAAATTGATCCTGTTATACAAGTATTAGCCTTTCGAGGATCCAACGATTGTACAGCTGCCATTTTACTGTTCGCCACTATACAAGTTTCTTTTGAGGGATACTCGACTTGTACCTTATTCTCGATACACTCATCAGAAAACAAAAGAGAGCAAAGATTGACAACCTGCATGTGTCGTACCTCAGTATCATGAGTGCTTATTCTGTTACCTAACTCCCAATTTCTGACAGAGCGGAATACTCCAACACCTCCTTTCGGACACGTAGATTTGGCAGAAGAAGATAATGTGCTCAATGGTTTATTTTTGATCCCCACAGGCCGGGCAATGCAACTCTTTTGCCCATGGTACACTCTCCCACTTTGCAGTAAAGGACCGGACAGGTAAAGTTTCATACCGGAACTGCAAGTAGAGACACCTGTCTGGAGGAGGTTCTATTTTGTCCAGGAAGTCCTCTAGCTTAAAGGAATCCTTAAAGGAGTGCTTCTGTAGCTGTCTATGTAACTGAAAGACAGGCTCTCTGCTTTTGTGAACATGCATGTCAATTGTTTTAGGGAGGGCATACTCAATGTAGTATTTGGCATAGAGGCCTGCGAGTGCATAAGTAACTTAACTCAAAAGGACATCTCTTAATCTCTTAAGCACAAAACATAATCCTTTATTGCATACCTACAAAAAGACCTATAAAATGGCAAGGAAAACTCAGAGAAAGAATACACAGACAGGGTATACACTAGAAGCCATCACCCATGATTCAAAAACTATTTCTCTGCATGGTTCTGAAAGTTGTATCAGTACTTGCCTACATATCTGAGAGAGTGCAGAAGTAAACCTCTATCAGTGCCATAAGATGTTTAAGTAAATGAGTTGGTATGTGAATGTCGGTTTTAGTGAGTCTATGGCTGTCTGAATGTGGATATAAGTGGCAGCACAAACGTTTCAGTGCCTCTGTAAGGGGATAGAGAGTTAAGAATGTGTGACTGCAACTACCTTTGAGTCTGCTGCAGGCATACATAGTTTCTAGCAAGTGACTTGAATGTATCTGTGCTTCTGTAGCTGTCTGATTAGGTTGCAGAGAGGGTCTATGCTTTTGTGAAAGTGTATATCAGTTACTTTAGGGGTGCATACTCTATGTTCTACTTTGCATAGGGACCTACAAGTGCTCAAGTAACTTATTCAACTCAAAAGGACATTTGTCAATCTCTTAAGCACAAAACAGCATCCTTTATGGCATATATACAGCATAACTTATAAGTGTGGTATGTGCACTAAAATGTGAGTTAGACACTTCAGAAACATCTATAACATGGCAAATGAAGCTTGCAGTGTCAGTGCACAGACAGGGTCTGCAATAGTAGCCATCACCCATTTTGAAATACTATTTCTCTGCACGGTTGAGAAGATTCTGTCAGTACTTGCCTACATATCTGAGAGAGTGTAGAAGTAAACCTCTATCAGTGCCATGAGATGTTTACGTAAATGTGCTGGCATGTAACTGCCTGATAGAGTACCTCTATTGCTGTCGAAATGTGTATGTAAGTGGCTGCAGAGATACTTCAGTGCCTATGCTAGGCAATACAGAACTACGTAGGTGTGTGCTTGCATCTAACTTTGAGTCTGCTGCATGTATTAATAGTTTTTGGTGATTGACTGAATCTATACGTGATTCTGTGTCTGTCTCAGTATCTGAAACAGAGGCTTTGTGTTTTTTCTGAACATGTATATCAGTTGCTTTAGGGATAGCATGCTCTATGTAGTACTTGGCATAGAGGCATGCAAGTGCACAAATAACTTAGTGAACTGAAAATAACATCTATCATCTTTTAAACACAAACCAGCATGCTTTATAGCACACCTATAACATCTCTCACAAGCGTCTTGTGCATACTGAAACTTTGAGTTAAGACTTGACAAAAAACTTTTACATGGCAAATCATGTGAAAGTGAAAGTGGACACACAGGACCTGTACTAGCACACATCATTCATTTTTGAAAGAGTGTTCCTCTACATGAATGATAAGGTTGTACCAGTAATTGCTGACATATCTGAGAAATTGTAGGAGTACCCTTGTAGCAGTGCAACAAGACAATTAGGTAAGTGTGCTGATATGTGACTGTCTATTTTAGTATCTCTATGACTCTCTAAATATCTAAGTAAGTGGCTATAAACAAACGGCTCAATGCCTGTGATATGGAAATAAGAGCAATATAGATGTGACAACAACTATGTTTGAATCTGCTGCATGCACAAGTAGTTTCTGGGTAAGTGTCTGAATGTATATATGCTTCTGTAGCTGTCTGTCAAAGCAGTGTAACAGAACTACAGCACCCATAATTCAAAGAAAAACACTCTTGAGAACAGCACATCATATATGCACATGTAAATATTTCCACATCTTCTAATGCCGTGCTAACTAAAAGTTTAACTATTAATCTACAGTTTGGTTTACTTCCAATTACACCATGTAGTAAGCAGCAAATGTACAACATAGTAATTTAAAGCAACAAATTGTAAACCAACTTCTCACACACCTAGTCTGCAAATCAGACAAACTGTCATATTCTCATATACCCATAAAGCGCCTTATTCACTTGTTATTAAACATACAATGTCATTCACAAAACCACTCATAAATTACCTCATATAGTTCCAATATTTTCTCAAAAATATTTGATACTCTCTTATAACATCCTCACATACAGACATACCTTTTCAATCATTTTTTTCTCCAAATTAAATGTAATTCACATGCCTGAAAATTGAATTGTTTAGCAAATGTTAGTTTTTGGTCTTATCAGATAGATACAATACAGTCAGGAAATGTAAAAACTAAGTAGAAGAATGGCATACCACTCTCACCAAAGCAATCATTAACAGCAGCATTTTCAACTTTGCACTCTCTGATAGTGCAAAAGGCAGCACATAAAAGCATATCTTTCATTTTTTTATTTTGTCACTCCATTCCAGAATGCTTAGGATGTGTTAACCCTTTCATGCACTTTTATAAAGAAGCCCAATATGTGTGGGTGTTTTGCACACTTATGACATTGGGATATACTTGGGCTACATTTGGGTGGTATTTGTGCTGCATATGGGCTCTTGTTTCACTGGTGGCCATCTTGGGAGACTTATTTGTTATGAAGCTCCCTAATCTCCTCATCTACTGCAGTATCCTCAGTAAAAAATGCTTTTAGTTTTCCATTTTGATTCCATCAAGATGGCGGTCAGATGTGCCACACTTTTTGGATAAATTCAGAATGTTAGAACTCTTGTTGCTCATCAGAGAACTGTAGTAAACTACTGATCAGCGGGGAGTTAACTGGCAGTCTGCTGCTGGTGATGAAAGTGCATGTTTCCGTCTACATGTCAGAATGTTTTATTGAGTAAGATATTTGAGAAATCTCTTAAAACGTGTCCTAATTTTTCTTTCTACAGCTACTAACAATAATTTGTATGACAAAATGAAACCCCTCATTTTGTCCTTTCGAAATTAAATGTTCTAAGTTTTACCAGTTCGATTCAATATAGATGGCTTTAGGTGTGCCACAATTTTGTCATAAGTAAAACTGTTAGCACTCTAGTTGTTCTTTAGGACTCTCTGGGAGGCTGCAGCAGAATACAAGGGAATCAACTGACAGGCTGCTCATGTTGAAGTACAACAGGAAGATATTTGAGATCTCACTTAAAACGTGTTCTAATTTTTCTTTCTACAACACTAACCATAATTTCTATGACAAAATGAACCCCCATTGTGTTTCTTTCTAAACTAACTGTTTTACGTTTTACCTGTTTGACACAATCAAGATGGCTTTAGCTGTGCCATTCTTTAGTCATAAGTAAGACTGTTAGCACTCTAGTTGTTCTTTTGAATACTCTGGTAGTCTGCAGTACAACACACAGGAATCAACTGGCAGGCTGCTTCTGTTGGAAGTACATGTTTTACTGAGAATGTCAGATTTCATTCTCATATGGCTGAGAAAACATAGTGTGAATTTACAGAACATATGCTATCATTTTCACTTCTGGAACACCTTCTATAACCTCTATGGGAAAATCGTGAGAAAACAGTTTTCTCTCAAACATGATTGATGTACTCCCAGCAGAAGGCTTTTTCACAGGGTAAAATCACCATAAAACACACCACAATTCCTAAAATTAGTATGGAATCATCAATAAATGATTTCTCCTTTTTTGACCCTCAAAACCTGCTATTAACTACAATGCACTTCAATAGGGTACTGTCATGTACATTGGTCCCAAGATGGCTGCTAGCACTTTCTGGTTGAAGTGCTGACAGCCAATCAGATCTTACCATGAGATCTGTGCTTAGTCTCCACCCTGATATCCTTATTTGCTTCCCCTGAAATCTCTCAAAAACTACTAAATGAATTTACACCAAATAACTGAAGGCGTGATCTGTGAACCTAAATCTAACTTCCTGCCAAATGTGGTGTAATTCCATCCAGCGGTTTGGGCTGTAGTCCACCGGGACATTGCAGTTTGCTGTGGCGTGGTGGGAGCTTCCCGCCAAGCTATACCAAACGCTCCTCTTTCAGCAAGCGAGAGCTCATAATTGCTCTCGATTGCTGAAAGCAGAGCATTTGTCTGTTTCCCTGCCCGCTGTCAAGCGAGCAACGAAACAGACAAATTGCTTAGAGATCTAGGGAGCTGCATATTTAACAGCCCCCTGGGTTTCAAAGCAAAGCCGGCTCCCGCAGGAGGCAAGGAGCTGGCATGGATCGAGGGGGCCTTGAGGCTCCCCCTGTGGTCCCACACGGGGAGGCCTGTCCCTGGGAGATGGGGTCCCCGGGGCCAAAATTGACCCGGGAGGGGGGCTGCTCAGCCCCCCTCCCTTTAAGTTAGAATTTTTTTTTTTTTTTTTAAACAGCCGGGCTCCGGGGAATGGGGTCTCTTGGGGCGAATTTACCCAGGGAGGGGTGCCACGTGGCCCCCTCCCCTTTAAAAAAAAAATATAAATAAAGGCCAGGTCCCTGGGGATAGGGTCCCCGGGGCCAAAATCTGGCCAGGAGGGAGTCTGCGTGGCCCTCTTTCCCATTCAAAAAAGGCCTGGCCCAAGAGGATGTGGTCCCCGGGGCCCAAATAAGCCCAGTGAAGGGTCGCCACTCAGCCCCTCTCCCCTAATACATACATTTTAAAATTAAAGCAGACCGGCAAGTCAACAAAAGGGCCCCCCCTTTCTCCATCAATCTGCAAATGTGCCTCCTGGCGCACTACTGGTTGGGGGATGACGTCCCCTTGGCTGTTGAGGCTCCTTGGGGGCCACCAAGCCCTCCTGTTACCTCTAGTAAGTCCCACGCAGTTGGATTGCTGATTGGTCTTTGGAGGCCAGGACCCCTTTTTTCACCACTCTGCAAACGCGCCTCTTGGTGCACTACTAGTTTGGAGATGAAGTCCCCTTGACTCGTGAGGGTCCTTGGGGGCCAACTACCCCTCCTGTTACCTCCAGCAAGTCCCACACAGCGGGATTGCTGAGAGGTTGTCGGAGGCCACGTCCCTTTTCTGCACCACTCTGAAAAACTGTCTCCTGGTGCACTACTGGTTGGGGGATAAAGTCCTCTTGGCTGCTGAGGGTCCTTGGGGACCAAGAAGCCCTCCTGGTACCTCCAGTAAGTCCTACACAGCAAGATTCCAGAGAGCTGGTTGGAGACCCGCCCCCTTCTCCACCACTCTGCAAATGCGACTACTACTTAAAAAATATAGAAATTCACTGAAAAAAACAAAGGGTATAGTGCTGCTATAGCTAGAAATTAGCATTTAAAAAAACCTTATAAATTTTATTTAAAAACCAAAGGTTATAGGGATAGTTATAGTTAGGCTCAGGTTTCACTCGTACAAAACCAGTGAAATTCAGCAGTTATAGTTAGCTGAGCTAACTATAACTCGCACCTCTGCAATGCACTGCTTATGACCTCATTTATTACATCACTCATGACATGTCAGTGACATCACAGATGACATCACTCATGACATCTGAAGTCATACCCATACAGACCTTCTCACACTCACTCTTACACCTATTCAGACACTGTTATACCAATTCACAAACCCATACAGAGACTCTCACACCCACTCTTACACCTATATAGACACTTTTACACTCACTCACATTCCCATACAGACACTGTCACAACCATTCACATATCTTATAGACATTGTTATACCCATTCACAAACACATACAGAGATTCTCACATGCACGCTTATACCTATGCAGACACTGTTACACCCATTCACAAACCCATACAGAGTCTCTCACAATTACACTAACACCTACATTTGTTTACATCCACTCATATGCACATAGAGACACTGTCCTACCCATTCAGATCTTGCAGACATTGTTACAATCTTTCCCAAACCCATCAAGAGATTCTCACACCCAGACTTACATCTATATAGACAGCTTTACACCCACTGACAAACCCATACAGACATTCTTACATCCACACTTAAATTATTACAGGGACATTCACACCCACTAATATACTCATAAAGATCCATTCATTTCCACTCTGATACCCATGCAGACACTGTCACACTCATTCACATAGCCATACAGAGACTTTCACATGGACAAATAAACCTATATAAATAAATTTTCAGTCACTCACATACGCATACAGTGTTACGCCCATCCAAATATCATACATACACTGTTACACCCATTCAAAAATGCATACAGACACTGTCACACCCAGATTTAAACCTATAAAGACACTTTCAGAGCCACTCAGATACTGATGTAGAGAGTCTCACACTTAGTGATATTCTCATGCACGCACTGTTACAACAAGTAAGATATGCAATGAGACACTTATGCACCTAAAATCATACCCATGTAGACTGTTATACCCACTGTGAGAACCATTCAGAACTGTCTACTAGAAATATTAAATGTGCTGTTTTGCATTGAATGTGTGCTTTTGGTTTGCAGAGCCCTAATGGATCCACAGATTCGATAGTTTAAAAAAAAAAAGATTACCTGTAAAAAATAACAACTGTTTGGGACATTAAGTGGCTCTTAGAAGAGCTGTTGTGTTCATTGTGTGTATATGATGACTACATATATGAATGAATGCAGAGTTTTAAGTTGCTCCGAAATACTCTATTGCCTTCATCTGTGAAGAGAACATCTCTCCTACATATTCCGTGCATGTTGAAGCACAGGTTATTATTGTAGATAGAGCCCATATTATGGTCTCGGAGGAATGCTGAAACAGTTTTATTAACATGTTTCCTGGCTTTGTCTATCTGTGGATAAAATTCAGATGACCACTTCCATTTCATATGTTAGAAAACACCAAGGCAGTGTGAGGGAAATGTTGCATTAATTGTTCAAAGGTATACTTCGTTAGGTTTTCCAGCCCTAGCCAGTCAGTGTGCCCAGGTCATTGTCACCACAGTGCACAATTATGAGGTCTATAAGTTGGGAATCCATAATGCTTTCAAACAATGGAAGCAATTGCTGCCACTTTAACCCTCTCTGGCCAAACCAACTAATATACACATTAGGCAATCCCAGGTCTTTGTCAATCCCACTCTTTCTATCAAACTCTCTCACCCAGAACACACAGCTATGACCTACAATCCACACTCTAACCATTTGAAGGTGGATGTAGAAATAGCACAGAGGAGAAGGATGAAGAATGCTGTAGCTAAATGAGGCAGTTTTCAAAATGAAGTCAGTTAAAAGAGACTCGGGCAAGTAAAATTTAAAAGACCACATTTTATTGGATGCTGTAATAATGGCACTGTTTAAAACTAGGTTGTGGTATACATTTAAAGAAAGTACATGTTTGATTGGCTATGTGGGATAGGTTTGAAATTCCATGCAGTCAACCACACCTGCTGTCTTGGGTGTAGGAGTTAGCATGCTGCTGTAGAGACTGTTGTGAACTTGTGACCTTCTGCTAGCAGAGAACTTTACAATTTTTGTAACCATGTGTAAGAAGCTGGCTTGGTATATATTATACCAAAGTCAGGTATAGTAAGCACAGAGTCCAGGGGATCCCCAAAGGTAAGCAGAGGTAAAAATAGATAATACCTTATTCTTTATCTGTGGTAGTGTGGGTGAACTGTAAGGCCTTATCAGAGGGTACTGCTAAGCATCTGTTGTACAACTCAGGCAAGAAATGATTTCACACACTCAAGGACCGACTCTGACCAATTGGTTGTTATAAAAATATTGTTTAGTTATATTTATTTTCTAGAACCAAGCAAGGCCTGGTACAGGTAAGTATAAAAATACTTTGCAAGCATATGCAGTTTAAATACAGTTTGTATGCAGTGAATCAGTTACAATAGAATTACTTTGTATTTGCAGACAGTCAGACTTACGTTGCAGTTACTTTTCTAATGCAACCAGGTATCTCTAGATGCTAGGCTGGTGCATTTCCTGAGGGAAAGACAATAAGACAATGCATTTTGCAAACTTAATACAGGTTTACAGTACTACTCACAAGCCACATTTAGTCCTGAGAAGGCAGAACTGAGCTTACGGGTCTGTGGGTAAGTTTCGGTCAAATGGGCACTCGAGTCACACTACCAGTGGCAGAGAGGCGGCCGGGTGCAGAGTGCAGGGACCACACATTAGCCAACGGGCTAAGCATGGTCATGGGCTGGGGGACTGCAATGAGCAGGCCACCAGATTGGGGAACAAAAAGCTTCTGCGGTTGAGGTCAGCACTGAAGGCCCACTGGCCAACACAAGAACTACACCACCAGTGGCAGAGGGGCGGCCGGGTGTAGGATGCAGATTTGACTGATGCTGCAGATTCAGGCGTGGCTCCCTCGGAGTCAGTCAGCTGCTGTTGAGGTGAATGGGGGTCTTTGGGAGGTGTCATCCGGTGACCGCAAGCATTTGGTGACGAAGTTGGTCGGACGTTCTCGGTTGCTCTTTCGGGAACGCTTCGGTTACGGAGTCGGTCAGTGTGTCGTCTTCAGTTGCGTTTGAGGGGACCTTCCCATTGTTGGCTGCAGGTTTGATTTAGGAACTTATGGAGGTTCAGGGGTCACTGGGATCCAGGCTTAGATTGCTGTGGGGACCTCCTTAGGGTATTGGATCACTTGGGCTCGGGCTCAGGACACCTGGAGTGGAGTGGTGGAGACTCACGGAGTTGGTCAGAGTTGGTTACCTTTGAGCAGGACACACCGAGGTTCTGTTACAGGAGTCTGAGGTCGGGACAGGCCAGTAGGACTAGGGCCAAGTCAGTTGGCATCCTCCTCTTCTTCTCTCTGCACGGCTGTTCGGTCCTTCTTCTTCTTGCTTCTTCTTTTCGGCTCTGGTCTGAGGAGGCAAGATTCAGGGTTGCCCCTAAATACTAAATTTAGGGGTGTTACATGTAGGTACAGGTCAGGACCAATGGGTCCTCTGCTTGGTGTGGGTACACCCCCTATTATGCCGCCTCACTCTGGTTGGCTGGGTCCCCCCATCTTCTAGATGGCGGGGACTGAGAGTTGTGCTTCACCTCGCCTCCCCCACCTGAGGGGTGGGGTTGGAAAAGGTGGGCACACCTCTCTTCCTAACTTGGTTTTCCAGTCGATTCTCCCACCCAAAGTGGGGGGGTCAGAACCGGTAGGGGCCAGTTGCTGGGAGCAGCAAATGGCTGGGGTAGCTCACAAAGGTGGCAGACCTTTGAAGCTTCCCCTTTGTGGACCCAGCCCCTCCTGTGGGAAGAGGCTTGGCACCTTGTCCTGGGATGTGCTTTGTTTAAGGACCCCGAGAGCAGCAGACTTTCGACCCAGGGTTCCAGAAACATGTCTGATGGTGGCAGCTGGCGAGCAGCCACTCAGCCAGGACCCTAAAGTTAGGTCATTTTTCAGGGGCGTATCTCTAAGATGCTCTCTGAGTGCATTTTTCATTAAATCCCACACTGGCATCAGTGTGGGTTTAATGTGCTAAGAAGTTTGATACCAAACTTCCCAGTTTTCAGTAAAGCCATTATGGTGCTGTGGAGTTCGCAATGGCAAACTCCCAAACCAAATATTCTTTATGGCATTACTGAACTTACAATGTCTAAGAATTGACTTAGACACTGTAGGGGTACAGGGCTCATGTACCTTTACTCTCACCACTGGTATAATGCACCCAGCTAGAGGGGTGGCTTACCTATGCCCGGGCAGTGGGTTGTAGGCATGGCACATAGGGATGTGTGCCAAGTAAACTCTTCACTTTGTTCTGCACCAAAACACGTATCCTGCAATGACTGTGTGTGTGTGTGTGTGTGTGTGTGTGAGTGTGCATGTGTGTGTGTGTGTGCGTGTGTGTGTGTGTGTGTGGGTGTGTGTAAAGGTACCGGGCCTCTAAGGGTGGCACAATAAGTGCTGCAGCCCTTAGAGACGTTTCCTGGTCACAGTGCCCTTGGTACCTATGGTACCTTTTACAAGGGACTTACATGTGGCCAGAGAGTTGCCAATTGGATTTTGCAACAGCACAGTTTAGGGAAAACACATAGGCCCTGTGTACCTGGTTGGCAGGAACCCAGGTCACACTCAGTCAGTGTATATCAACAGTAGGCAAAATGTGGGGGCCACCATGCAAAAAGGGGCACTTTCTTACACCATGGAAACAGAGCCACAGGAGAATGGGGGAGGGGAACAACAAAAGCCTAGAATGTCAATGTGAGGAAACATTGTTCACAAAAAAAATGCTTATTATATATTGTTTGGGTCTAAATTTAGGGATATGTGGGCAGTGGTGTGTAAGTGGTAGTGTTTAGAAATAGTTTGTTAAAAGGATTTTGGTTTGCAGAGTGAATCCAGACATCCACTGCAAGGTTACACGGGGTCCGCGCTGAGCACTGCGGAATTCTTGTTGGATCCACGAGTACCACCCACAAGCCCTACTGAACTGGGATCTCTTAGAAGAGTCCAACAAAGGGTTAAGAAACGTGACCACTCACAAGTTCTGTATGATTAGTAAGGAAATTAAATTAAATGAGAGCAGTGTTTGTATTTGTTTGCAGCCTCTGTAACCTTGAAAGCAAAGTTGAATAGGGTGTCATTAATGGTTGCCTTGTATAAAAGTTGTTTACCATTCCTCTGCTAGGTTTTTGTGTGCTTTGTTGAGAGAAGTTTGAGAACCTGATACTGAGAAAGAGAAATAGTCACCCACATTCACATTTAACAGGTATATGAATTAAGCTGTAGTATGAAAAAAATAGATAGAGAAGGAGTGAGTGTCAGTGAGGTGGATGAATCTGAGCAGGATGTTTGAGAAAACTGAAAGAAAATGTTGAAAGAGAGTAGAAGATGAAAATAAAGTAAAGTGTACAGGTCATAATCCATGAACTGAGTGTGACCTGGGTTCCTGCCAACCAGGTACACAGGGCCTATGTTTTTTCCCTAAACTGTGCTGTTGCAAAGTGCAGAAAAATAAAAAAGAGGTATACAACGATGTGAGGAGTGACACAAGGAGTGAAATGCTAATGTATGCAGTGGCAAATTAAGACATGTTATTATGTATACAGTTATGCAAGGACATGTGCACAGATATATAGATTAAGGTGAGCTGGTTTACACTGATGTTTTTGCTAGGACAGTAAAGTATTGTTAAATACATTTACTTTTCATAAATAATGATATAACATATAACAGAGCAAAGGGTATAGTGATACATATATTTACAGAGACAAAAGGAAACTCATGTTTTACACTAAGTCACTCAGAAAAATATTGATGTATGAAGTTAGATAGCTAGTTAAATAGTATAATGTAAGCTGAGGTACCCAGAGAGAAATTGAAGTATATAGGAGGATATGTAGAGGCGGTGTAAAATAGTGAGAAATTAAACTACACAATTATATATGGAGTATAACACTAATAGACAGAGGGACAAAGTGATAGGGTTGTAATACAGGTATGCCATACATATAAGTACTGAGAGATCTTATGCATACATTGTAATGTAGGGCAAACCACTATAAAGTAGATAGCAATGTTTCTAGAAACATACCCAGCAACAATAAATAGTGGTATTTACAGGACAAGATATATAGAGTAAGTGAAGCAGTAATATATGTTGCTACACACATGTGCACACATGGATTACCTAGAACAATAGGTTCAGTGTATCTGAAATACCGATTTATAAGAGAGGTTGATGGATGCACAGTTATAAGTGTGCACTGTACAAAGCAGAGGAAAGAATAAAAGGATAGTATTTTTTGCATAAGTGTTTACAAACTGTAGAGTAGAACTATAGAGAAGCCATGGACACAGTGATGGGTTCAGTAATACACTAAGACACTCACTTATGCATACAGTTAAACAGACTGGGAGACATTGATGCATACAGTTACACACTCATGGACACATTAATACACTCAGTGACTGACTCAGATAGTTATATAGACACTCAAAGACCCTGGAACACATTATTAAATATACTGAGGCACCTATGTACACAGTAATGCACTCACTAGAATCATTTATACACTAACATATACATACAATTACACACTCTTGGACAGTTGAAAACATACACTGATACATTCACGCACACAGAGACGCATTCACTGATACACTCACACAGTCACTTATTCACAGAGTAAGATATCCTGGGTATTTTGTTATATACACAAGAACAGCCATATATACCCTGAAGCACTCTCTGACATATTCATGTACTCATTGATACATACTCTGAGACACATTGTAGACACTAATACATAGAGTGATACACTCATAAACTCACTGATGCATTGCATAATATATTGAAATAGTCTCTTATACACACACTCAGATACCATGAGAAACTGATAGATACAGTGAGACACTGATATACTCACTTATACAGATAGTGAGATATTTTGTGACACACTGATACATATACTGAGATGTCTGAGGATACACTCATGCATTGATTGACTTACTCACATACTCTCTGATAAGTGAGACATCCTGGGACAGAGTAACTGGCTTATTCTTTTGCCCATTATTATGTCGTTACGTAACTACTGTTATTTTTGTCTATTGCTATGTTCTGCCACGATTGCCTCCCCTTATATGTGTCACATCTCTCTGTAAAGCGCTCTGATACCCTCTTGAGTCATGTTCGCGCTAACTTTTTAAATAAAATAAAATAAATAATAGATACAGTGATGCACACAAGGACACATTAATGCAGTCACTGCCTCACTGACACACTCAGTTACAGTTAGCATATCTATAATACATATATCCTAGAGAGTTTAATGCATACAAAGTTATATATGTGTACTGTGCAAACCAGAGTAAAAAATAAAGGGAACGCATGTCTTGTATGGTTTCTCAGAGCAAAGTGTATCTTGTTCTTCTGCACCTCCAGTATTCAACTCTGCATTTTCTCTAGACTTCTCTTCTGAACCAAACAACCAAAACTGAATAACTTCAAAAACATTTTCTACCTCTGCTTGTGTACCATACGATAAAATGCTATTCATCTCTCCTAAACATAAGGCAGGAGTTTTTACACAGTAAAGTCTTCTAACCAAAGTTTGCATTTTGTAGTGGTGAACAGCTAACATCCTTAAATGATGAAAGCTGATTCTGCAAACTTTCCGTGAAAGACATGCCAATGAATGTCCCTGTAAATGTGTATATGTTCTCACTTTGCATGGATATAATCCTTGCAAAATTGCATTTTTTTTAGACTTCTGAATGGAACGTCACGTATAAAATGTTTTAATAAGTCAAATGACTCCTGAAGAATACTGCAAATAGTACTACAGCTCCTTTTGTAACTGATTATTAACTCTAGACTAAAGAATAACCAGCAAGTCAGTAAATTAGTAATAAGGTTATTTGTTGTAGATGCTAATGTATTGTTTATTTTTATACAGACTTCTGATTTGTTTTTGAAAGAAGATATACAATGCCTAAAAAGAGAGAAAGACGAAAGAAAAAGAGAAAACAGTATTATGAACTGCAGACTCAGAGAGACAAGCTACATAAGGAGGAGAATATCCAGAGGAGAAAAAGAGAAGCTGGTAAGAGTACTAAGCAGTTTTTCAAAAAAATATGCCGTAAAATGCAAAATGTGACTACAGCCATGTCTAAAAATTGACTTTACACATCAAGTGGAAAAAAGCAAGGAGTACGTCTTTCTGAAAGTAGAAAATGCTCTATGAAATCAGGGCCTTTGTCATGGAGACAGAAACAGTTTAAGGAGTTAAGACCTAAAATGTTTCGGACTAGAGTAATACAAACTTTGGTGAAAAGGATTAAGAAGTATAAGAGGAGAAGTGCTCCTAAGCAAAAGGAACACATTGAGATAGTTGTTGACAAAGCATTTGTTCTGAAGAGAAAAGTACTTATATTAATATTGAGCAGAATGAGGATACTAAACAAAACGGTGTTGTATATGAAGAAAAGAAGGATTAGAAAACAGCTTATTATTAGAAATAATTTTTGCCGGTTGGTGAATGGAAGCATACGTCTAGTACAGAAGCTTATTTTAATAAAAGCTATTTCCAACAGAACACACTAGTGCATGCAGTTGATTTAACTGGTTATTGTTATGTAGTAAAAGATGGTATTCCTGTTGCAAAAGTGTAGATGGTTCCTAGGAATGTTGCGGAAGTGGTAGCTAAAGAGGTGCAAAGTAGGTGTACAGATGCCCCAGTATACAAAAGGAGCTGTAGTACTATTTGCAGTATTCTTCAGGAGTCAATTGATTTATTAAAACATTTTATACGTGACTTTCCATTCAGAAGTCTAAAACAAATTGCAATTTTGCAAGGATTAGATCCATGCAAAGTGAGAAAATATACACATTTACAGGGACATTCATTGGCATGTCTTTCACGGAAAGTTTGCAGAATCAGCTTTCATCATTTAAGGATGTTAGCTGTTCACCACTACAAAATGCAAACTTTGACTAGAAGACTTTAGTGTGTAAAAACTCCTGCCCTATGTTTAGGAGAGATGAATATAGTTTTATTGTATGGTACACTAGCAGAGGTAAAAAACGTTTTTGAAGATATTCAGTTTTGGTTGTTTGGTTCAGAAGAGAAGTCTAGAGAAAATGCAGAGTTTAATACTGGAGGTGCAGAAGAACAGGATACAGTTTGCTCTGAGAAACCAAACTGTGTTTGTATTTGTTGTCAAAGCACTCAATACAAAATGCAAAAAGCTGAAAAAGAGAACAATGCTAAGTGGCATGAATTTGGTACATATTTATTTGTTGAGGAAAAATATTTTATTTGTTCACACAGCAGGTTATATGTAAGTACTTCTTTGATAAGTCAGAGAATAATAAAATGCCAGCTAGAGCCATATATAATAAGTTAGAATTGGTGTCTGTTCCAGAAGATCTTAAAGTATTAAATCAATTCTAATACAGTGTGTACATCCATTCCAAGCCATAGTTCGTATAGAGCCAAAGACAGGAAAATTACCTCCAACTGAGCTCCAGAAAGGACTAAAAGGCAGAGTTGTGTATTCACTTTTAGATTTTAGACAGAATATAGAAACTATAGGGGTAAATAAAGATATTGAGGAGCCTCTATTATTTTATTAGCTCGTGTTCCAACAAAGAGTAGAAAAATATGGCAAGAGTTAGTAGATAATAATAAGGTCAAAAAAGCAACATCATACCTAGCAAAAAGTAATGTTTACTATGGAAATGATGTTGCATCAAGTGGACAGATTGAAAAAGTGTATCAATCCAGATCTGAACAAATTTATGAACACTACAGCATCCATCCCCTGCATTGTAAAGAAATCATTGGTGATGCTATTGAGCTGCTTCAAATGAAACAAGCAAAAGGAGTGTCATGTCCTTTAGGCTAGTCCTGTCATGTATACCCCTATTTCCATACATTGTCCCATCCACACGACAATAACGGTTCTGAATAGGTGACCTTTTACCTAGTAGCTTGCTCCTGTCTCTTAGACACCAGGCTCTTAGTATGCTATCATAATCCCTGTACCTGACGTACATAAACATGTCCTGAGGCACCGCATAATTATTCTGTATAAGGGTCACCACTTTTTTCATCCTTGGCCAACAGCCCACTGTGCATGATTGCATTTGTTTAGAAAAACATTTATGATTGTTTTAAAAACATTTATGATTGTTTTAAAAACATATTGATTCTAGAAGAAACCCTGGAGTGACCACTCTAGTATATAAGACCCTTATTCCCCCCTGCAAATTAGAGGAGAATTCCTTCCAAGCAGACACGGGGTCCTGCATGCTGAACCTTCGACACGGAGCGGTCTGACATCCTTGCGGGGTGTCATCCTCGAAGCAGAGACGGGGTCCTTCGTTCTCTACCATCATCTGAGGGGGATGGTTCTTCCCTAGGGGATTCTTGGCTACATATACGCATATACATGCTACACATACATATCTATGCTTGGTACATTTAGGAAAATTACTTAGGGCGCGCATTTTAGAAATATGCAAGTGTTACTGATTTTATCTGAACTGCTTATGTTCATCTTATTATCACTATGGTAGAAATGTATCTACTATTTACTATATTGGTACTTGCAATCTCTTTCGTATGCTTCTGTCTCCTGATTGTCGCAGCACATATGTTTTAAACAAGACTGATGCTAGACCAATAAATAGTTATTGAAACATGCTAATCGCCATCCTGTGTGTTCTCCGAGAGTAAGTGAGCACGAGTGACTGAGCGAAAAGTACTGTACTGTTTTCCACGATCCCTGAGGAATCAGTGTTGTCATGTTCAGTGGTTGCCAGAAACTACCTACACTACTGTAAGATACAGGGGGGTGGTACTGGCACTGTAGAGCTAGCTGGTCTAATGGCTGACATATCCTGTGATGGTGTCAGGAAGCGGTTTGGACACCAAGCCCTCAGTTTAGGTAATCCAAAACGCGCAGATCCTGGGGATTCCTAGGAACTATACGACATGGCACCACCAACGTTGGTTTGGTTCTTATAATAACAGGTAAAATCTGAGTAGTTCAGTCGTGCTTTCTCAGAAATCCCTACTCACACTTTTCAGAGACGTCTGAAGTGGGAAGGGAAATTGGCCTCAACTGAGCAGATTTATCCTGTGTATTGGCTGAAGGCTTAACAACCTTGTAAGGAAGAAGGTTCCCACAAAGTGCAAAAGCTCTACATTTCTAAAAACATTTATTCTTCTCCTTTTTGAGAATGACTGAGTCCACGAGTGGTGGTTCAGGTACGGGGGAAGAAGAATTTGCTAACGCTCTCAACATTACAGAGAACTGTAGAAATGCAGTAACTATTAAGCTGATAGAACACGGCGTACCTGCAACAGGTGGCTGTGTTACCTTTGTGATTGGGGAACATGAGGTGTTCGGATCAGAGGTATTCTATTCTTGGGTTCAGTTCCCACCTGCAGATCCACAGACTAAATTGTTCCACACATACATTGTAGTTGAACCACCGGAAGAATACATCCCATACAAAGACATTGAAGTCCCGTTAACTTGCCAGCAACACAGAAACTGGTTTAAAGGCACCCTCCCACACACAACATCTGTCATAAGACTCGGTCCAGTCAGCATAGAAGGAGCAACCTGGCCGGTCTTAGCGACATACACTCCACATCCAGAGATAGATACACTACCAGTGGATGAAGTCTGTACAATATATAATGACATAATCAGGCTATTCAGACACATTGTCCAGTTCATCATGCAAGCATTAACAGTTCAACCTGCGAGAAATGCTCCAGTTGGTCCACATCAGACCACACCTACAATTAACCCACAGACACTAAAATCAGTGATGGGGACAATTCCATCCAAGCGGGAGCAAATTCCTTCCAGGATAGCACAAAAATTTTCACAACTGGAAGCAGTATTTCCCCTTATGGGTCTGCAGGAGAAACATAGAATGGGGATGGTTCCCTCGATTGAAGATTGTACCACCTGGGGTACAATCTTTGCTGCCGTATATATCAGAATATGCGATACCCCTTCCATAGCAGTCGTTCCAGAGGTATTGAAACAGATTCAGAATGAGTATGGGGCAGGACCTGCCCTGGACTTGGGAATGAAACTGATGGGTAACTTTGCCCAAGTCTCTGCAATCATGCTGAGCAACATAAAAGGGGAGGTAGCAGCAGTGGCTGTACACCACCTCCTAAGGGAATTAGCTCCTATAAATAAGGAGCAGGAATTACCAAAAATTATCAAAGAAACCTATGCTGCATTAGGGTGAGATAGTTTGGGAGCCAAATCAGGGAAACCACAAATGGCGGATAGTCCCAACAAGGACAACTTGAAGCAGGCACCCTCTTCTTCTATAAAGAAATGGCATCACAAAAATCTGAAAACAAAAATACAGAAAAGAATTTACGTTCAAGGGGTGGGTCTCCCCAACCGGAGTCCTCTGAAAAAAGGTGCAACCTTAGGAATTGTGATAACATTAGAAAACCTGACAGGAATCAGGACACTGATACACTTCCTTTCGTTCCTTTCAGGGTCCATCAAAAAACTCGGAGAGGGATGGGCGAGCAGAACAAAAGCAAGAAGATCGAACAAAGACAAAAAGGGAAACACATCGCAATTCAGATTATATTATCAAACAGGAAGAGCAACCTGAAGCAAAACCTCAATTCAAAAAGAAGAAAGTAGCCCGCTTGAAAATAAGACATGCCCAGGTTACTGAGGACTCAGCTTCTGAATGGGGAATGGGATCTGATGATTCTAGACAGTGCTGTAGAAGTAACAATAGCTTGCCGGAACCGAAAGTATTTTCTGGTGACAAAAGTATTGAATGAACACATCACGGTTTGAAAGACCTGATACGAGAGTTAGTGTCTCACATAAACTACACAAAATCAGAACTCCAAATAGAGAGGGACATCTGAAGAGAAGTTAAAGGTCTCTTTCCGGAGAACTTAACATATGGCTATGACATACTGTTAGCAGAGAAAGATTGGCCACCAGAATTTGTGATGGATTGCCCAAAAGACGAAAGTGTCATTTTGTCTGCTGCCTCTGACCTTGTTCCAGAATGTCTAAAACATTCATATGCGCAGGAGTGGGCGCTAGCGCTAGCTCCGGCATTATACTGCAACCATGTAGGGTGGGACATGGAGTCTACTCACCATGAAATCCCATTAAAATCCCATTAAAATCTACTCCAAATCCACAGAGACAGTACCCTATTAAAAATGATGCACAAAGAGAGGTCAAAGAAATCTTAGACCAACTTGAATACCAAGGTGTGGTTGAGACTTGCACCTCCCCAATGAACAATCCTTTTTTTCCCGTAATGAAACCTGATAACTCATATCGTCTAGTTTTGGATTACTGACATTTAAACACATGCACACGAACATTTGCAGTTCAGAACATTAATGAATAATATTGTGGGGAAGAAATACAAAACGATATTAGATATCTCGAATAGATTCTTCTGCCAAAATATAGCTCCAGAAAGCAGATATTTGACAGCATTCTCTGCCCTAGGCACTCAGCAAAATTGTTGTCCTTTGCCCCAAGGGTATAAGAACAGCACGGAGCTATTCTCTGCAAGAGTGTCAGAATTATTACAAACATGCGACAAGGAGGCAGTGTCCTATGTAGATGACATCTATCTGACGGACGATGAATTACTTGAACACTTGAACAGGGTGAACAACATAATTGTGGGTTTTGCCAACTTGAGCTACAAATTTAATTTCAAGAATTCAAAAATTGCCCATCTCAATGTCCTAATTTTGGGATATGAGCTATCAAGTGAAGGGAAGAGATTGGCAGCCAACTTTTTAGGAAAGTGCACACTGCTCCAACCTCCAAAGTCTCTGGAGGGTTTACAATCCATATTAGGATTTCTAAATTTTGGCAGAACATACATTCTAGATTATACAGAAAGAGTAAAAGCTTTCTACGACTTAATAAGACCTGATTTCACAGCACATCAGTGGACACAGGAACATACAGATGTACTATGTTCAGTTCAGGCTGACATGATAACATAAAAACACTTGCCCACAGGTGTGAATTCTACCAACTCAGTGATCTGAGTAGTCCCAGATTTATCAGGATATACATACATCACTTTCAATGAAGGTGAGACAGTCCCAATTGCATACAAATTACATTTATACACAAATGCTGAAATGCGATTTGCAGCCACAGAATAAATACTGACAGCAGTACAGACTATTGTAGTGAGAGAAAGAGCACTAGCACAGGGGAAACACATAATAGTTGTTACCCCAGTACCAACTTTAGAAGCTGTTACCAAAGCGAGCATTCCAAATGTGAAAGCACTGCATCCACGATGGATACAATGGGCTAATTCTCTCACTGCAACAGACATAGATTACAAATACGATTCTACACTGAAAACACAAGCGATCCTGCAGTATGAGCAAGAATACCCTCTCCCGAATGGAATCTTGCCTCTAGAAAAATATGAGTACATCATTTATACTGATGGTTCTGCTCAGCATGTGCTATAGTGAAGGGACGTATGCGGGACGGTAAGTTCCATCCCAGCAATACAACTACACAGTCTCTAGGAGATTGTATGGTGCAGCAAGCAGAGCTGAAAGCCCTGATACTAGCACTACAATATACAGATCGGGAATTCCCCACACTGATAGTATGCAATTCGTTTTATTGTGTGCAGTCCTATAATGAATATCGTCATTGCTCAGGCCAGAATGGGTTTAGAGATTCCAAGGGTTGCACAATTAAACATAAATTGTTATGGGAACAAGTGGCAAAGCTGAAAGCATGCTTGCTTTGGGCTCAAGTTATTCACACCTTGAGTCATCAGCGTGTTGGCATACACGTTGAAGGGAATCCACTGGCTGATGAAGCCACCAAGGCAACAGTGCAAACTGCTGCAATTGCTGCAATCACTCGTTCTAGCACAAGGATAGACGGAGACATACTGATAGCTGTCAATGCCTCAAAGAACAGCTCTGTCGTACCAAAGGGCTTTCCACTCAAAAACTCCTATAAATTAGTGGCACAAAATACACCGTTTGCTCAAATTTCAGGAGTGGGGGATAGAGTTATACCAAGCATGGATCGCAGGTTAGGTTTAATTCTAGCTGCAAACGAGGGTCTGGTCTCAGCACACTCAGGATTCACTGCTACAATTTAGTTACTGAAGCGGCGATTCTGGTGGCCAGGTTTGTCTAAAGAAACAAAGGCTAATGTCTTAAAGTGTGCCATCTGCCAGCAGATGAAGGGTTCCACCGTAGCACGGCCACTGCAAACACCATTACTTATTGCAGACAGACCTCTCGCATGTGTCTATTTGGACCACTGCGGCCGTGGATTCATGCTCTAGATTTCTTTGTGTTTGGCCTCAGCGCTCGGCTGACGCTCGAACTGTTATACAGGATTTGCGAGTCTTCATTGGGACATACGCAATTGGCACGTTGCATTCTGACCGTGGCCCTACGTTTAGCTCATGGGCTTACAAGGAAGCCATGGAAAGTATGGGCGTGGCCTTGTGGTACCCCTCCCCCTACCATCCCAAGGTAAATTCGGTAGTGGAGAGGAAAAACCGGGACCTAAAGCAATCCTTAACAGCAAGGGTATTAGGTGCGGGAGGTAGTTGGGTCAATCACTTATATGGGGTCCAGAGGGCACTAAACAATATGCCAAGAAAATCCTTGGGAGGACGTACCCCCTATGAGATCCTGTTTGGGACAAGAATGTGGGTACCTAACCTCGATTATGCCAGCACAGTGGCTGATGTAAAACCATTTGAATTTAATGATCGTTTGGCTGTTTTACAGGAACTCAATGAATTCTGGGTATTACAAAGCAACGTCCAAGTAAAACGCACTGCCACTGGGGAAGTAAAACCAGTACCAGCAAGACCTGCCTGGGTCCTGAAAATTGGGGACCTGGTCAGAGAAAAGATCATGGACAAGAAGGAGTGTGGGCCATCCTACAGAATACCTGTACCTGTCCTGGCGGTTCAAGGAACAAGAACAGTACTTCTTCCACCTCTTGCCGGCAAAAAAGAAAGAAGATTTGTCTCTATTGATCTGTTCAAACCACACTATGTGGCCAATTCTAAACAGTAGCCCGCGTGGAGTCCTGAGTAGCTGCAGATCTCCTCTCGCTACTATACAGGAAGTTCAGATGGAAAGACTAATAATGTTTCAAGACTCCTCTGCGCAAGATGCCGGAGTAGCAAATAAAGGAGTACAAATTACACTGGTTGAAACTGAACAACATCCAAATACAACTGAAAAGCAAATTGCAATTTTGCCCAATAATGACATTTACATCAATGAGCCTTCACAAGAAGCACCTGCCAGTTCTACAAACAGTGCTGAGCTACCAAAGATAGATCAAACTGCGTCTGGCTACTTTATTAACTTCAATGACTTTTCTTCAGATCTAAGAGAACCTGAGCAAACGCCACCCATTTCTAAAAAAGAAAAATTCTGACAATTCTATCTCTGGCTGAAAAAGACTTACTTTGTGTCTCCTTGGTTGCATCTTTGGTTTGCATTAGGGATTCTGTTCCTGTTAATTTGGATTGGTATAGTAACTGTCTTTGTCCTACTACTACTGAATGGACATTACCTCCCACAATGCTCTGCAGTACAATTTGTGTACTTGGTCCTGAAACCACATATACCATCACACCGTGAACAGAGAGACCTGTCCCTAGTGAACATTACAGCAGTTCCAGTACCTGATGGTATAATTTGGGATAGGGTTTCATATGATGTATTTGGTCCCACTGAACATTTGAAAATTCCACATGTATTTAAAATGTTATTGAATGATTTAATCACCTCAACTACACTCTCTGATTATTGGGACATTGAAACTGTAAATACTATGCTCTCAGATCTAGAACAATCTGTTGCATTTTCTTGCAGGGAATTGTATGAAGATACATCTGACTTTGACAGTATGTATTGTTACCACCATTATGGTCATCACTTTTTGCATATAGCGAGTGTCCCACACACTGTTAACACTTACCATCAATGGGAACATTGCCCGACACCACCAAAACTTAGTTCTGCCACATTCGCGCAGAAATTTGCTTACTTTTCAGGGTTCAATGAAAAAGACCCAATGTCATACTATTATAAGCTTGCGCAAATGAATGCAACTGCAAAGAAAATGATTCTGACAAACACCAAGCTTATATATTCAGAACCTTTTATCTCCCAACTGTCTATACAAGATTTCGACTATTGGAGGGACACAATAGACACAAAATCCATCTGGGGATGAAAGATTGGCAGATTCAGGGAACAGATGCTTTATTTAGAGCTTGCCTCATATCATTACAGATAATTTTCCTGAACAGAACAGTGCAACAGACTACCTGCTACGGGTTTGCAAAAATAAAAGACCTGAATACACCATGCATCCCCTTGCCCACACCTATTGAATGTAAATTAAATGACACACTAATAAGTGAGGAGATGCTGGATGCAATGATACAGAATGGTACATACAATTCATCAGCTCCCAATTGGAAGGGTTGGTTGGTTTGGCCTATCGACACAAATAGGTGTCAGTCAAGATTCAAGGGTACCACAGGAGGGTTTAGTGTCCATAGGCCTGACCCACGCTATGTACACACAGACGGCCCAGGCGTAGTGACTTCTTATAATGTTGGGAAGTTATGCCCAGAATGGCTAAAAACTAAGGGTGGGCGGCAAATTCCGTTCCGCTCGCGGAACTTGCAAAATTTCGGCATTTCCGCGGAACGCGGAAATGTCGAAACTTCCGCAATCTGCTGCGGAACGGAATTTGGGTGCATGAAGCACTTACAGATTTAAATAAAGCACGTGCCCGAGTTGAAGCTCAAATTCTGTAACGCAGTAATCAGCACAAAAAATTTGTGAGCAAGGTCGAGGCTAAGCAGGAGTGCTTTCTGCCCAGATCTACCGCCAAACATTAGCTGTAATCCCTGATGGAGGTCTTTGCATCCTTGATTTTCTCGAGCACAATCCCCGTGTAGGTCCAGTGGCCAGGAGGTTCTTTCTCCTCATCTGCTGCTCAGATCGTGCTCTGACCCTTTATAAACAAGATGCATGTGAACTCGCATGGATGCCCCGCCCGTTTTGCCCCGCCCCACATACACTAGCGGTATGCAACGTCTTCCCGCCCTTTCCCCACTATGATGGACAGCTTACTCAAAGGACCCCGGCGCCTTTCCTGCGCGGTGGCAAAGTTACAGACACACAGGTCACTGGGGACAATTCTTCTGGTCCTTTACGCTGCTGTAGTGTAGGAAAGGCACTATACATTTACCCAACGAGGTAGCACTTACTGATTAGCCAGTAGAAAGTACTCCAGTTGAGTAGAGGTATTGCACAAAATGGTCTCATCTTCGTGGATAAATATGCAGGGCAGGTGTGCAGAATTCGTGAGCGTGGTTAAGCAGATGTGCCTTCTCTCCATTTCCAACGTGAAAAGTTAGCTGTAATCCTTGATGGAGGTCTTTGCATCCTTGATTTTCTCGAGCGCAATCCTCGTGTAGAATTCGTGAGCGTGGTTAAGCAGATGTGCCTTCTCTCCATTTCCAACGTGAAAAGTTAGCTGTAATCCTTGATGGAGGTCTTTGCATCCTTGATTTTCTCGAGCGCAATCCTCGTGTAGAATTCATGAGCGTGGTTAAGCAGACGTGCCTTCTCTCCATTTCCAACGTGAAAAGTTAGCTGTAATCCTTGATGGAGGTCTTTGCATCCTTGATTTTCTCGAGCGCAATCCTCGTGTAGAATTCGTGAGCGTGGTTAAGCAGATGTGCCTTCTCTCCATTTCCAACGTGAAAAGTTAGCTGTAATCCTTGATGGAGGTCTTTGCATCCTTGATTTTCTCGAGCGCAATCCTCGTGTAGAATTCGTGAGCGTGGTTAAGCAGATGTGCCTTCTCTCCATTTCCAACGTGAAAAGTTAGCTGTAATCCTTGATGGAGGTCTTTGCATCCTTGATTTTCTCGAGCGCAATCCTCGTGTAGAATTCGTGAGCGTGGTTAAGCAGATGTGCCTTCTCTCCATTTCCAACGTGAAAAGTTAGCTGTAATCCTTGATGGAGGTCTTTGCATCCTTGATTTTCTCGAGCGCAATCCTCGTGTAGTTCCTGTGACCAGGAGGTTCCTTCTCCTCGTCTGCCGCTGAGATACTGCTCTGACCCTTTATAAACAAGAGGCATATGAACTGGCCTAGAAGCCCCGCCCGTTTGGCTTGGCCCCGCCCCACATACACTAGCGGTATTCAACATCTTACCGCCCTTTCCCCAGAATGATGGACAGCTTAATCAAAGGACCCCGGTGCTTACGGCGCGGTGGCAAAGTTACAGACACACAGGTCACTGGGGACAATTCTTCTGGTCCTTTACGCTGCTGTAGTGTAGGAAAGGCACTATACATTTACCCAACGAGGTAGCACTTACTGATTAGCCAGTAGAAAGTACTCCAGTTGAGTAGAGGTGTTGCACAAAACGGTGGCATCTTCGTGGACAAATATGCAGGGCAGGATTCATTCTGGGACGATGCTCGTCTGCCCCTGAGAGTGACCCTGCATAGATTACAACGGGCGCAGCGAAATCTCCGCGAGCACGCGAAATTCCGCGTGCTCGCGGAGATTTCTTGCCGTTTCGCAGAATTTTGCGGAACGCAACTCCGCAAATTCCGCTCACCCCTACTAAAAACCTCAAAACGTTTACAGGTGAACCAACACTTGTCCCTTCTATCAGATAACATGGATCTTAGGGATTTCTTGCTAGGCTCCAAGAAACAGCGTAAGAAACTCTGCTTATATGCCATCTACAATGAACTATGGAAAGTCTCCCAACAGGATGCTGCTGAGAGATTACGTGAGATTGATAGAATTAACCTAGAAAAAGCCTTAGCTGTGGTAGGTCAATGGAATGACCACACTTTCCTCACGTATTTATTCACTGGGCAACATTGTGTCCTCAGCAATTGACATAATGGAACAAGATTTGTCTATTTTACAACACAGGCAATCTCAATTGCGCTCCATTATGCTTTTAAGCTGGACGCTACAATCATTGCATTCTGGCTACGTGCCATGGCGGTACATTAATGGCACTCAGAGATGCAAAGTACACCATGCTGCTCATTGAAAAATTAGAGAAGTTACCTTTTACAGTAGCAGAGTCACCATCTACGGAATGGTTAATTCATGTCTACTTCACACTGCCAATCAAGACATTCCAGTCCCAATACTGCCTGAAATACCTCCGGGTAGGCAGGTACAAAGCATTGGGTGAAGGGTACATACAGGAAACTTGGGAGTCACCGTACAGATATGGGTGTAGAAATAATGACATTGAAGTTTTCTTAAGTGGTACAGACTGTGAGAAGGCTTTAAGTGGGTCTTTAGTGAGGAAGGAGGTCTCTTTTCACGGACAATGTAATGCTTCACTAGTGAACTTATCTTGCTACTTGAAAGGCTCCCCAGCTGCAGTGATTCATCCTTTTTGAGTTACTCTCAAATGGGAGTTATTTAATGCTGAATAATCAAGGCTGTTGCGGGATGGCTCCAGGCATCGCGTATCTTGTCACAGTAAACTCCAGGGTTATTTGCTGTAATCAAGTATTGTTTCCCCCGGCTCGCCTAGTTAGGGAGGCACATCTGTGGCCTTCGTTGAATGTTTCCAGGATTAGGTTTGATTCACTGAGCAGACTGAAAGCCATGTTGTTTCAACAAGATGTGGCCTTAAATTCAGCCCGAGAGACTTTTGATCTTTAGGTTGCAAGATCTTCAGCAGAGATACAGGCCCTGGTCCGTATGAACCTCCCAATCCATTTCTGAGAAATGGTTTACTGTATAATTAACATGTCTGATATGAGTGTTGGGATCGTACACTTATTTAAAAGTCTTGGATCAGGTCTCTTAACCACCTTTCAAACCATCTTCGGAGTAATTCCAGCTTTCATACCCTCTGTACTTGGAAGCGTTTTTGGAGGGCTTCATTTGGTCCTGCTATTAGTGGCGGGCATCCTGATTTTAATCCTATTGATTCGCAATGGACATCTCATTCCCTCAAGACATGGAGAGAACACTGCTGGAACGATGTTGTCGTGAGCGTATAGTGTTCTACCTGACTACACCTTGGCTGAGAGAGCTGAGTGAGCATTGGTCCCTGTCTTTTAGACCAGTCTGGCTGGACTGTGTCCTGCCTGTGTTCCGCTGCCTCTTCTGTGGATTTGGATGCATGTAGGATCTGTGTCTGACACTTCCATTGGTTGCACCACCAGACATAGATGTGCTCCAGGAGCCCTTGCAGGCCCACATGTACAGTTGTCCACAGCATATTCCCATGTTGATGACGGCATTTCTAGAGCCTCCAAGGGATGCTTCAGCTCCTGTTGGAAGGGAAATCGGCTCTGCTCCAGAGGTACAGGCATCGGTTCCAGGCGTGCAGGCATCTAATTCTTCCCCGGCGGTTGCTGTGGGAACCAGAGATGACCATCTTTGCTCACTCAACATTATATTGGAATTACTGGAGGGATTGCCACCTGCGGATGCAAAGCTCAACAATGTTGAGTCTTCGGCACAGGATTCATAAACAATCTGGCCTTTCCTGTGCTGGGAACTATTCGGCATTTTTTAAACATTTACAAAAATGAAGGTCGTAACTGAGTTTGTTTTATTTTTCTCCTTCTTTGCTCTAACTGAGCGTAATGGCTTTCAAGGTGCTCAGGGTAATAATAACCACATATACAGGTTTAGAGGACCTTTTGAACGCTTTTAGGGAAAAAATTACTTTTCTTTTATGGACATTTTTTCAGGCTTTTTAAAAGGCTTTTTAAAGTGCTTTTACTATTTTTATTGTAAAGGATTTTTTAGGCTTTTTAATGGCCTTAGCTTTATCATTATCCTGCTGACCCTGTTGGCATTTTGGTGAGGAGTGGGTGTCATGTCCTTTAGGCTAGTCCTGTCATGTATACCCCTATTTCCATACATTGTCGCATTCACACGACAATAACGGTTCTGAACAGGTGACCTTTTACCTAGTAGCTTGCTCCTGTCTCTTCGACACCAGGCTCTTAGTATTCTATCATAATCCATGTACCTGACGTACATAAACATGTCCTCAGGCACGGCATAATTGTTCTGGATAAGGGTCACCACTTTTCTCATCCTTGCCCAACAGCCCGCTGTGCATGATCGCATTTGTTTGGAAAAACATTTTTGATTGTTTTCAAAACATATCGAATTTAGAAGAAACCCTTGAGTGACTACTCTAGTATATAAGACCCTTATTCCCTCCTGCAAATTAGAGGCAAATTCCTTCCAAGCTGACATGGGGTCCTGCATGCTAAATCTTTGACACGCAGCGGTCTGACATCTCTTACGGGGTATCATCCTCGAAGCAGAGACGGGGTCCTTTGTACTCTACCATCAGGTGAGGGGGATGGTTTTTCCCTAGGGGATTCTTGGCTACATATACGCATATACATGCTACACATACAGATCTAGGCTTGGTACATTTAGGCAAATGACTTAGGTCGCGCATTTTAGGAATTTGCAAGTACTACTGTTTTTATCTGAACTGCTTATGTTCATCTTATTAGCACTATGGTAGAAACTTATCTACTATTTACTATATTGGTACTTGCAATCTCTTTCATATGCTTCTGTCTCCTGATTGTCACAGCAAATATGTTTTCCACAAGACTAACGCTGGACCATTAATTATTTTTTGAAACATCCTAATCGCCATCCTCTAAGTTTTCTGAGAATAAGTGAGCATGAGTGACTGAGCGAAAAGTACTGTACTGTTTTCCACGATCCCTGAGGAATCAGGGTTGTCATGTTCAGTGGTTGCCAGAAACTACCTACACCACTGTAGGATACAGGGGGTGGTAGTGGCACTGTAGAGCTACCTGGTCTAGCGGATAACATATCCTGTGGGGGTGTCCGGAAGCGGTTTGGACACCAAGCCCTCAATTTAGGTCATCCAAAACACGCAGGTCCTGGGGATTCCTAGGAACCACACGACAGGAGCTCCCTCAAGTGTATGGGGAAAAAGTTTAGAGGCTCCCTGTTTTCCCCAACTATTTCCCAATGGAGCAGGAGGCCGTAATGATGACCATGCTGTACAGATACCAGCAGCTGAATACCGCTCAACATGACTATATTCAGAGGATCCAAGATTGTGTCAGTGCATTCCGTATATATTCCATCTTCTGTTTGAAAGTGACTTGTCTTGACTTTCATATGCTGTGAATCATATACTGAAGACAGGTGTTAATCTTCCAAATCTCACAGCAAAGGAATCTGTTGGTAGAGTTAAAGAAAAAGATGAACATTTAGAATACAATTTAACTAATTTGATGGCGTGCCAAAGTGGCACCGAGTATTGGTTTCATTGACATGGAGAACTCAAATGCATGCTGAGAAACCTGGGTGCATCAACTTGGTTTGTTACAATTAGTTGTGCAAAATATTCATGGGATGACGTACTTGAATCTTTAGGAGAGGCGAACTCAAACATTGAGGGCATCAAGGAGGGCAGGAGGAATGTAACAGAAAACTTAAAAGAAGGCAAATTTGCAGTAGTTGGATGTGATGGCTGTTTAGTGAGTCATGCAAAAGGAAACTTAATAAACCACAGAAAACTTAGGGGCATATTTACAAAGAAGTATTAAAGGCGCGCTCTGCCATTTCTGAAATGCAGGGCTGCACCGTATTTACAACAATACGGTGCAGCCCTGCGTTTCTCCCTGTGCTGGCACTAAATTTAGCTGCCTATCGCTAACGCAGGTACCCTTGCACGATAGTAGGAGAAGTGTTATGAGCATATGTTCCTCTTTTTAGTTGTCACAATCAAAGGTCAAATCCTGATTCAGATGCAGCACAGTACACGTTAAATTGAGTGCAAATTTTTCTTTTTATGCACGATAGTGCAAGGGTGCCTGTCTTATGGGGAATGATTGTTTATGTGCAGGAAGGTGTCCCTTCCTGCACATATACAATCTTAAATGGTGATTTGTAACTTCTATGCATGTTGTTTTGTGCAGCACACATGGAAGTTACAACTCATCATTTTTAAAATGATTGTGTATGTGCAGAAAGTGACACCTTCCTGCACATAAACAATCATGCATGGCGTTTTGCTGTTTTTATGTGTGCTGCACAATGCAGCACACATAAAAACAGCAAAAATGAGGAGAAATAAAGCATTTCTTCTCGTTGTTCCCTGTTAAGGCCAGGTTTTCCCTGGTCCTAATTTTGGCGCTGCCCCATATTTACGCCACCCTTGTAAATATGGGGCAGAGTCAAAATCAATAGGTGCTGCAGTGGAACGCCCTCTGCAACACCCATTGCCCAACCCTTTCACCTTTCATGCTAAGTACAGCGTGAAAGGGTGCCTTATTTATAAGGCAGTGTTAGGCCACGTTAATAAGGCAAAGCCCGTATCGCCACCACAACGTCAAAAAAATTATGTTCTGGTACAACAGGGGCTTGTAAATATACCCCTTAATTGCCAAACCTCAGAGAAAAGAGAGTTTTTCTATTTGACACTTTTTCAACTATTCAAGCCTTGGCTTGCTGTATGAGAATTACTTGGAGGCTATTACTGCTATGAAGGTTCATTTAATGCTGTGAAAGACAGTATTGAGTGTTTTGCCTTCCAAAATTATATGCAAATGTAAACTGATAAGATTCAGCAAGAAGAAACAATTGCTGCAGAGGTAGCTAAGAACAGTTCACAAAGTAGTCAAAGTTCTGCACAACTCAGTCAATATCCTCTTCGACAACCTTTTATTGAAAGTGGAACTGCAATAGCTATGAATGCGGTGGAAAGTACAGCAGAACAAGCTAGACAAGAAACTATACATCTGGAGCAGTCAGTTGTACAACTCAACAATAAACAGAAGGAGATTTAAATGGAAGTAACAGAGAAAATAGAACATGGATTTCTCCACGAGAAGAAAGAATGCAATTTGTCATCCTTTAAACCAATTATATTATATATCAATGGTCAAGCTAGCAAGGGGAAAAGCTTTTTAAATAAAATTCTCAACGCTTACCTACAGAGACCAACACTATCAAATTTGTCATGTGCAGTAACAGCACCAACTGGATTAGCTACACATAATATTAAAGGAATTACTCTACATCGGCTATTAATGATACCTGTAGAACATTATAATAAACTGGAATATCAGAAGTTATCTGGTGAAGCATGTCATGAGGTAGCAAGGGATTTGAAGAAAATGGAGCTTTTAATCATCGATGAGGTAAGCATGGTTTAAAATGTAATGCTTGCCTTTGTTCACTTAACAATGCAACAGATATTAAGAACAGAGTATGTTGTTCTCTTCTGAGGAAAGCATTTTATTGTGTTTGGTGACTTACTGCAACTAACGCCTGTGAAAGGAGAGCCTGTTTTCAAGACACTTTTGCATGAACAAGCTCGTAATTCCTTAGGGAGTATTGGAAATGTAAACATCTGGCTGAATTTTCAATGCAAGGAACTATTAAGAATATGCTTCAAGCGTCTGATGAGATATATGGTAATATTCTGAAGGATATTAGAGTTGGACTTCTGACAAAGAAAGGTAAGTACCTTAGAAACTCAACTTATCAAAAAACTATTTACGTGTAAGAAAACAGCAGCACAGCTAATGTTCAATTTGATTCAAGAAGGGAAATCAAGAGTTTGTTTAATGCTTACACTTCAAGAGCGTACTAATTGTAATGACAAATTGCTGAAACTGGAGAAGAAAGACATTTTGGAAGTTACAGTTATTGAAAAAATAGAACACCAGGGAGTAACAATAGTGCTAAATGAAAAACGTCAGGGAAAACTGGATTCAATAGAAAAATCTGTATCTAAGACTGCTGGATTAGAGAAGTGTTTACGTGAGTATAAAAACTGTAGAGTAATTTTGCTGCATAATTTAAATGTTGAGAAAGGATTAGTAAATGGTGCAATGGGTAAAGTTATTGATTTAATCAATTTTCCAAATAGGAATCAGGTTGAATACTTGGCTATAAAATTTGATCTGATTAATGGCATCAAACAGATTGTAGATTCATTGTACGTTTTTTGTAGTGAAAGACTTATATGTGCGGTGTCAGCAGTTTCCTCTCTCTCTCTAGCATATACTGTAACTACCTATAAATCACGATGTTTAACTATAGATGCCGATTTTATTAATATTGTAAGTACTGTATTTAAAGAAGGTATGTCATATGTACCCTTGTCGTGAGTTACAACATTTTCCGGTTTGTTTTTGGTTGATTTTGATGAAGAGAAAGTTAGTGCTGATACTAGTTGTGTTAGAGAATACAATCAGTGAAGAAGTATATATGCCCCTTACTTAGGACAGTATCCTATTTATGAGAAACAAAGTCTTAAGTGGAACCTTAATAAGCAATCAATGGATATTCCTCTAAAGAAGCAAAAGAAAGATAAGGAAGAAATTATTAAGATAGAAAAATTGAAAATTGATGGTGATACTGTAGGTTTTCAGCTGGAAAACAGTAATGGTGTCAACTGCTATGCAAATGTGGTTCTCAGTAGACTCTTTCATTTACCGCCTTTTGTGAATGAAATTCAGCATAAAAGAGACAACAGAATCTGTTCACATCTGTGTACTTTGCCAGAACTTTTATGTAGTGATAGGACTGTAGTACATTCTGCTTCAGGCATTCGAGATGTAGTAGACATGCATAGTGGATCTGTAGTATGTTCTATCAACAGTCAACAATATGCTCAGGAATTTATTATGGTGATGCTTGAATGTTTGGGAGAAGAAGACGTTAATGTTGATTAATTATTTGGACTGATTTAGCCATGGAACCATGATTGTGAAGATTGCTCCTTTGCGACTACTACTCAAATCATTTTTGAAAGTTTTATCTACTTAACATTACCAGATTGTAAAACGGGGTCTTTTGACAGGCTGATTAAAAATGCATACCAAAAATATGGCATGCTCAAATTGTAGATCAGATTGTATGTCTACCTTGCAGACACAGAGAAGTGGAAAGTACATTATATTTATGCTACAATGATGCAGAGCTGATAGATCAAAAATAGAAACTAAAATTACAAACTTCAAAGCAGGACAAATTTCAATTTCTGGAAGAACGTACACAACAATGGCCCTTATCTTTCATGAAGCACTTCGAATAACTTCAGGACACTACACTGTGTAGTTAAAAAATTCAACTGGATGGAAAGAATACAATGGCAGCAAACTTATATTCAAACAAAAACTACCTTTCAAACTGATATCTCTTCTTTCTCCAACCAAAGCTTTTAAGGAAGATTAGCATTTAAAGAGCAGGGTACATTTTTTTTTAATGAATGATCAATGTGTAAGACATAATACGGCCTAGCAGGGTTGATATCTTCAAAATGCAGTCTGAAATATGAACATGTGTTATATCTATTTTGAGTAACTGACTATTTCAATATCATATCATTTTTTTATATATATTTATTTAAATTAGTTGAGTACCTTTAGCTCGAATAACTTGTTAAGTGTTTATAGTGTGATGCATGGAATGACTTATTTGTAGTTTAATACAGTGCAGTTCTGTTCAATGGTGATTTTTTATATAGTACATTGTGTACGATGTACAAGTATAAAAGCTGAGAACAGTAAAAAACAGAAAATTATATGTATAAGAAATATATGTGTTTTACAGTGTTACAGATGTGTACTGCTTGTATATTAACATAAATGTTTATTTTTCAGTAATTTTAACTTTACAGTGAAACTTTTAAACATATTTCTGTATTCTCTCTTTTATGACAGATCAATGGATTCAATTTTTGGAGATGTCTCAGTAATCAATTCTGTATATAATTGTTCTAAAATATATAAATAGCTAGAGTTACAGACACCCTAGAACTCACTGGTGCATACAGTAACATACCCTTGCAAACACTAATGCATGCACTTACATACTCACCAAATTAATTATACACACTCTGACATACTCTGGGACTTGCTAAGACATACACTAACATACTCATGCATTAACTGAAATTCACTCACTCAGTCATACACAGTTACACACTATAGAAGACACTAATATGTACCCTGACAAACACAAATAAGCAGACTGATTGTTAGAAATGGGGGTCTCTGGTTGGCAAGCTTATACCCTGTCTAAGTAGGGACCCTTTCTTTTTGGTAAGGGTAAGGGGATAACACTTCTAAAATAACCCCTGCTCACTCCCATGGTAGCTTGGCATGAACAGTCAGGCTTATCTCAGAAGCAATGTGTAAAGCATTTGCACATAGCACAAAGTAATATGGTGAAAACACTACAAAAGGACACCACACCAGTTTCTAGAAAAAAATAGCCAATATTTATCTGTGTAAACTAGACCAAAATAGTAAAAATCCAACATACAGTAATAAGGATATGAATATTGCAAGAATCAACTCAAAATACAGCTCCTTAAAGTTGATTGATCTGTCTGGGGCTATCACGGTGTAGAGAACAAACACACCCAACAGTTCAGGCTGACTGCAAGGTCGCGGGCCAGCTACAGTGTTGGGAAGTCCTGCAAGCAGTACCTTGGAAATGCCGGGCGACGTTGACCATGCGATGAGCTCCGGAGATGCGGAATCGATGTAAGCGTTGGGTAGCGTTCGTGAGACCAGGGTTGTGGTGTGAAGTGTGGAGGTGCTTGATGCGGTGCCAACAGGTCATGGAGCCAGTAGTGGCATCGTTGATGGCATTGGGTTTGCTTTCTCCTCTGTGGCAGCTGAAACATGCAGTTTCAGATGCGGGTACCCAGAGGATGGTGAAGTCCTTGGTGTGCCTGAGACTTCCAATAGGAGACAAGATCTACTTCAAGCCCTTGGATAAACTTTAACAGCAGGATTCAAGAAAGTTCAGTCCAGTCCTTTCACTGCCCAAGACAGAAGCAGCAACTGCAGGCCAACCCAACGAAGAAACAAACAGCAAAGGGGCAGTACTCCTCCTGGCAGATCTTCTGCTCTTCTTCTTGTACGGGTCCTTAGTCCAAAAGTGTTCTAAAGTTCTGGGGTCAATATTTTTCTCTTTGAAGTCTTAGGCAGAAAGTCTCTTTGGGTCAGTAAAAAACAGTTCTGTCCTCCCTGATCCAGCTTCACTACAGTAGGTGGAGGCAGCATTGTAGAAGGCAGCCACAGCCTTTTCATGTGCTAGTGCCACCTCCTCCCACCACTCTAGCTCAGTATGACTGATCAGCATATGCAGGGCACACCTCAGCTCACTTTGTGTGAGTGTCTGGAGTGAATGCATAAACCAGCCCCTGTCAGTCTAAATGGTGAATCCACAAACAGGCAGAGGCACACAGGATGGTTAAGCAAGGAAATGCTACATTTTTAAAAGTGGCATTTGCAAACACTCAATTTAAAATTCACCTTTACTAAAAGGTGTGTTATTAAATTCTGAGTTCGGAGAGCCTAAACCACAAGTTTCTAGTTGTTCCCAATTGAAATTTACACTTGCAAAATGTTACTAGGCAGCTCCAATGTTAGTCTATGGGAAAGCTAGTTCTCAGTATAGTGAAAAATGAAATGCACAGTATTTCACTATCAGTCACTACTACATGTCCTACCTTTCACATACACTGCATGCTGCCCATCTAGGTATCTTGAGCCTACCTTAGGGGTGCCCTACATGTAGTAAGAGAGAAGGTTACGACCTGGCAAGTGGGTGCACTTGCCAGGTCAACCTGTCAGTAAAAACTGCACACACACACTGTGGTGACAGGTCTGAGACACCTTTGAAAGGCTACTTGGGTGGGTGGCACAACCAGTTCTGTAGGTCCATGAGTAGCATTTGATTTACAGATGCTATTCTGGCTGCTCTGACACCGCAGCGGCGGTGAAGGTGTTTGTTTCCTGCCCTGGTGAGACTGGTGTCCCAGGGTCCACCTGCTAATCCGGCTCTCCTTGCCCCACAGCGTCCATCATCTGCGAGGGGACTACAAGCCCCAGAGATCAGAGCGCCATACACACCTGCTGCCTGCGAGAGGGAGGCGCTCAACATCACGCATAAAGCGCTGCCTCTCCCCCCGCGGCGCGGGACGCTATTCTGGCTGCTCTGACACCGCAGCGGCGGTGAAGGTGTTTGTTTCCTGCCCTGGTGGGACTGGTGTCCCAGGGTCCACCTGCTAATCCGGCTCTCCTTGCCCCACAGCGTCCATCATCTGCGAGGGGACTACAAGCCCCCAGAGATCAGAGCGCCATACACACCTGCTGCCTGCGAGAGGGAGGCGCTCAACATCGCGCATAAAGCGCTGCCTCTCCCCGCGGCGCGGACGCTATTCTGGCTGCTCTGACACCGCAGCAGCGGTGAAGGTGTTTGTTTCCTGCCCTGGTGGGACTGGTGTCCCAGGGTCCACCTGCTAATCCGGCTCTCCTTGCCCCACAGCGTCCATCATCTGCGAGGGGACTACAAGCCGCAGAGATCAGAGCGCCATACACACCTGCTGCCTGCGAGAGGGAGGCGCTCAACATCGCGCATAAAGCGCTGCCTCTCCCCCCGTGGCGCGGGACGCTATTCTGGCTGCTCTGACACCGCAGCGGCGGTGAAGGTGTTTGTTTCCTGCCCTGGTGGGACTGGTGTCCCAGGGTCCACCTGCTAATCCGGCTCTCCTGCCCCACAGCATCCATCATCTGCGAGGGGACTACAAGCCCCAGAGATCAGAGCGCCATACACACCTGCTGCCTGCGAGAGGGAGGCGCTCAACATCGCGCATAAAGCGCTGCCTCTCCCCCCGCGGCGCGGGACGCTATTCTGGCTGCTCTGACACCGCAGCGGCGGTGAAGGTGTTTGTTTCCTGCCCTGGTGGGACTGGTGTCCCAGGGTCCACCTGCTAATCCGGCTCTCCTTGCCCCACAGCGTCCATCATCTGCGAGGGGACTACAAGCCCCAGAGATCAGAGCGCCATACACACCTGCTGCCTGTGAGAGGGAGGCGCTCAACATCGCGCATAAAGTGCTGCCTCTCCCCCCGTGGCGCGGGACGCTATTCTGGCTGCTCTGACACCGCAGCGGCGGTGAAGGTGTTTGTTTCCTGCCCTGGTGGGACTGGTGTCCCAGGGTCCACCTGCTAATCCGGCTCTCCTTGCCCCACAGCATCCATCATCTGCGAGGGGACTACAAGCCCCAGAGATCAGAGCGCCATACACACCTGCTGCCTGCGAGAGGGAGGCGCTCAACATCGCGCATAAAGCGCTGCCTCTCCCCCCGCGGCGCGGGACGCACGCGGGCCGCGCCCGGGCGAAGCCCAGGCCAAGGGCGGGCCCGTCCTTGCCCGTCATTGCCAGGAAGAGGCAGGGCAGGGCCAGACCTCTTTTACCTGCTGTTTGGGACATGAACTAGAAAACTCCAAAGGTACTGTGTGTCGCCTTGAATATTGCGCTTTGCTATATAGTTGTGACTTACTTGCTCCAGGGATTTATAAAGCTGTTGGAACTAGTGGAAATGTTGTAACGTTTTGAAGTTCGCTATTCCTTGTTTGGCATAGGATACTCTTGTCTATTTTTCTTTTTGCTACCTATTTGGCCTGGCATTAAAATGGGCAAAAGAAAAACTACAGAAGGGGCAGGGAGGACAAGTGTATATGCTGATGAGAAAGATAAAGGGAGAAAGGTCAGGAAAATAGCAAAAAAAGCAGATTTGACCGATAGTTGTGTTATGAACAGAATAGATAACCTCATTACTGAGTGTGAAGGACTTTTGGGAGTTGATCCACCAGCTGACTCACTAATCCCTTCCGACCCCGCTAACTCTCTATCAGCAAGACAACCTACTGACCTGCGCCCAACCATTATCCCACCAATGTTTCAGAAAATCTACCGCAAGGATCCAGTGGCTTCTAAGGAGATCGCACGATCAGGCCCCGAATTGCATCTAGTGACCGATGCATCTTTCCAACTACCTATTTCCCCTGCCCGGGGTGTGAGTTGTCATATTGAACCCATAGTCATCTGTGCCAATCGCTTCTCAGCATTGGCAGGGGAATATGAAACTTGTGAAGAAGCTCAACCCTCTGCTCTCATGACAACCTTGGAGAAAAGCCAAACGTGACGGACGACACTTGTCCCTTCTCATTAAAGACCCTCTTGCAAGCTATTAAATTACTTCAGAAAGAGGTCGGATCTATGAAAGTGATGATCACGGAGCTTGTGGCCACTGTTAAACTCCTAACTCCTAATAATATATCACAAACATCAGACATTTGTGTACCATCTAATCTGTGTCAGTCACTAATATCGGGAGGTCTAGTAGATAGTGGCCAGCAATCAGCTACTATAATCTCCATGGGACGAGCCGTTAAGGCTCCGCCTACTAACCCAGCAGGTCCATTAGGAACTCGCTTTTCAAAGGCATTGCATAAAGCTCCTTATCTCAAGGCTGTCGAGAATGGCAGAGGGTCGGTTGAAGCTTTACCGGCTCCATCTTTGGCTAGAAATATACCTCCCCAGCAAAGTAAGCAATTATCTCGCTTTCCTACTAAAGCGCAGATAGTTTTTATGGTTAATGTTCCCAAAATAGGTTCAAGGTACGAGAACTCCGATTCCTTGATAAACAAGTCCATACATTGGATACGTCATGTCAGGGGTTGTCGCTCATTGATCAGGGAAGATATAGTCAGAGCACGGAGATGTATGTCAAACGATCAGCTCACTGACTGTATCGAACTTACTCTCTCCAACCCAGATTTAGCAGAGAACCTCCTGGCCTTAGAGTATAGAACTTGCTCCCCAGATTCTTTGTCTATTCAGATCAGGCGCTTTTCGACAACTGGTGGGGCTAGGGCTCAGGATAGTCTAAAGCCATTACCCATACCAGGAGGCTCTACTTTAGAGGCGGTTGATTGACTATGTCACGCTTATCAATCCCGACAGAATTTAGATCTTACCCCAACCATTAACAAACAGAGTGCCCCTAATATTGTTTGTCCGAGTAGGTCTCTTGGTGATCCCCTGATTCTGATACAATCAAATAGCCATAATGGTGATCAAAGTTGTAGTCCAACGAAACAAGGGGATGCTACATTTTTGAATATTTCTGCTTCGCCTCCTGTTCCACCTTTTTCGACAAGACAGCCTTTAGCTTGTGATGGGTCTTTAGCGCCACAACTCAAAATCTTGTCTTGGAATATTGCAGGTCTCCAAAGTAAAATGTCTCTCCCTGATTGGAATGACCTGATTGAAGAACACCACATCTGCATATTCCAAGAGACATGGAGCTTGACACCATTATATAAATCTGGTTATACTTGTTTTTTTAGATCCGCTATTTCTAAGGGGAGAGGGCGGCCCTATGGAGGCCTCATTATTTGGATAAAGATCGATTTGGACTGTAAAATCCTAGAACATCATTGTGACAGCCCAGATATAATGTGGCTTTCGATTAAAGGAGCCAGGGGTGGTAAAACTATCGAGTTGTTCAATGTTTACATAAGGGGTACACCAGGGGGTAAAATGTCGAATATTGTTTCTTCCCTGGAACATGAGCTCGCTGGACGTCCATCATATTCGTTTGTTATGATAGCAGGAGATTTTAATTGCACTTTTGAGCCACTAGACTCTGAAGACCTGTTGGGGAATGAGGAAGAAGACATGAAGTGGGGTGTCCCTTTGCTAAATATACCTCCGATTAAGAAATGGTCCCAAATCGTAATTCAGATTAATGCACTTGCCCTAGAAATTGGATTGAGGGCAGTGAATGGTAGAACAGCTTCCGATGCTCTAGGAGCGAACACTTTTAATAGAGTAAACTGTCCCTCACGCATTGACTACATATTGGTAGATTTGAGACTTTGGAATCTGATAATAGATATGGAAGTGCTAATTTCTTCTGACAGTGATCACAATACGCTTAGTTTAAGTATGGAAACCCCTTCTGCCTTTCTCTGTTCCCCAAATCAGACCCAAGGGCCCTTCATGATTACGAAGGAATTGATTCCCTCAGGATGTAGAAGGTTCCTTAAATGGCCTAGAATCGTGACACATGAACCGTCGATGACGGGCATCAGTCACGTACTGAGCATAAACACCGTTTTATTGCTGGAAGCTCTTGGTGAAGTAGATGGTCTGGCTAAGATTCCGAATTTATACAGTAGATTGGTAGATCAGATTGGTATGTATTTTATAGTGAATAATACACCTAGACTGAGCGGTGGTGCTAAAAAGCCCAATTCTTGGTATAATGGGGATTGTAGAGCGAAAAAGAAGGCCTTGGTCATAGCAATTAAAAATAAAGATTGCTCCTTAGTGAAGGAATCTAGAAAGAACTACAAAACTGCTACCCACCGTGCTAAGCTGGAGTGGGACGAGTCCCATTGGCAGAATTTAAAAGAGGCAAGTGTAGCTAGAGACCCCAATCTCTTCTGGAATATGGTTAGGTGCTCAGGAAACAAGGATGCAAGACTTATTCCTAACCATATTACAAGTCAGGATTGGTTTAAACATTTTGGAAAGCTCTACTCTGGGACTGATTTATCCCCTCAAGAGGGTTTACATACTTATTTGAGTCCCCATTCTACCTTGAATACTGTTGATCTCTCCACTCTTGAGGAAGTGGAGGCTGCCATAAAGAAAATAGTTCCAGCAAAAGCCCCGGGTCCTGATGGTCTCCCAGGAGATCTCTTTCTTGCTGACTCCACTAACTGGGCAAACTATGTTATGCTTTTAATTAATTCTATTGCGAGGGGTTGTGCAGTACCGGAGTCTTGGAAGGGTGCAGAGGTGGTCCCTATTTTTAAAAAAGGTGCCAGGGACGATCCTGCTAATTATCGCCCGATCAGTCTGATCGATGCTATGCAGAAAATAGTTGGCAGAGTGCTACTGCAGAGAATCCACCAATGGGTGGATGAAGAGAATATTCTCTCCCAATATCAAGCGGGATTTAGGGCCTGCACAGGGACGGTGGACCAAGCATTTAGGCTGCTTTTAATCTACTGGAAGGTGGTTTTAATAGGGAAGGGCAGTCTTTATTTGGCGTTTATCGACCTAAAGACTGCCTTTGACCTAGTTCCCCGTGAGCGGCTATGGCACCTGTTAGATGAAATGGGTATGCCACCATTGTTACTTAACCTGCTGGTTCGCCTACACGAGGGCACTTATGCCCAAGTGAGATGGGGGTCCCAAGGACAAAAACGGATAGGATCCCTGTGAACAGAGGGGTTCGTCAGGGATGCGTCCTGGCTCCAACCCTGTTCTCTTTATATATGAACGGGGTGGTTAGCTTTCTTCAAGAGTTCCCATCTGACGCCCCTGCCCTGGCTGGTGATAGGGTCCCTACCCTTCTCTTCGCAGATGATACTCTGCTTATTTCTAAGACACCAGTAGGGCTACAAAAACTTCTAGATAGATTCTACCTCTTTTGCGAGTCCCGGGGGCTGATTATTAATACTACAAAAACTAAAGTAATGGTGTTCAATCCCTACAGGTCACATAGAGGCAAATTTACTTTAGATGGAATTAGCTTGGAGAAAGTAACAACATTTGACTACTTAGGATTAAGGTTAGCTGAGGCAATGCAGTGGAAATACCACATTGATAAAATGCTCTTAAATCATAATCGCGTGGCAGGAGCATTAATAAGAGAACATCGCTCCTCACAGAGCAGACCTGTGGCCCCTGCCTTAACAATTTATGCAGCCAAAGCACTTAGTTCGGCACTTTATGGTGCCGAATTATGGGGCTTCGAGAATGTGGATAGCATCAGCAGATCTAAACACAAATTTTTTAGAGATCTGGTGCTTCCCCGCAACGTTCCTCTGAAGCCACTAATGAGTGATATGGGTAGGCACTCCTTCAAAGATATAGCCAGGCTGCGGCCATTGTTATTCTGGGCTCGTTTGTGCCGAACTCCAGAGCTAACTAGTTATACCTCCGCGCTCAATGAAGTGATGGCCTTGGATGGCAACCAGGGAATTGGCTGGGTGCTTAAGCTTAAAAAAACTCTTGGGTTTAATGAGTCATGGGACACGCAAACTCCACCTTCCAAGGCTGATCTTAAAAGGTCTTATTGGGCTTGGGTTAATGCCCAGGAACTCAGTAGTCAAAGGGTAGGAAGACTCACAGAAGAATTTTATCTCCATAAGCAACATATTTTTTTTGAACCATATTTAGATTTTATTCAGTCACCATGGGATAGAGCATTCTTTATACAGTTCAGGGTAGGTTCGCTCCCGGCTCGGGAGCTAACTGCAAAATGGGGTGCACCATATCAGACACCAGCAGGGTGTCCCTGCTGTAGAGCACCAACCGAGAGCTTAGCTCATTTTATGTTTCCCTGCCCTGCTTATAAGAATGCTAGAACGAGATGGCTTAAACCTATCTGCAGACAATTGGGCACACAAGAGCATCGCACTGCATTACGCATCCTAAAATCAGATGCACGCACCCTCTTTGCCTGTGGCGTTGCAAAATATCTCAGTTGTGCCTGGATTATAAGGTTCACATTTTTGCGTTTAGCACCCCAATGAATTACCATGTTTTTATGATGCCTTTTAGCCTTGTTTTGCACAGATGTATATTGTATTGTAATTTATAACATAGCTATTTTTCTTGTTAGACAAAAACTAACATCGTATCCATCTAATGAAAATGCGTTAGAATGAATTTATTTTTATGATGAATTGCACTAGAATGAAATTATTTTTATGATGTTTTAAACTCTTTTTATACTCTGCTCCTAATTTTTTATCAGGTATTGTGATGTACAAAATGATTATATTGGGTTTTTGTTACTAATTGATGTCTTTCTGGTAATTTCTAACGTCCTCGTTGAATAATGTAAGATAGTTAATGCTTTTAAGATACATGTTTATCGAAATAAAGTTATTTGACTGACTGGCTGATTTACAGGCCCTGGGCACACACAGTGCACTGTACGAGGGACTTGCAAGTAAATCAAATGCACCAATCATGAAAAACCAATCATAGCACAATTTCTAGTAAGAGCACTTGCACTTTAGCACTGAATAGCAGTGAAATTGTGCACAGATACTCTAAACCAGCAAAAACAAAATCCAGCTTACCATCAAAAACAGGAGGTCAGAAAGCAAATATACTGGGGGAACACGTCAAAAGATGCCAGGTCTAACACTGATGTATTAAGTAACATACTCACTGACTCAGTCATACAGACTCTGACATACCCTAGCTCTCCCTAATACATACACTGACAAACCCATGAACACACTGATGCATTAACTGACATACTCATGCACTCAGTCATAAACACACTGACATGCTCTAGGTATCACTAATAGATACACTGACACACCCATGGAAACACTGATGCATCAACTGACATTCACTCACTCAGTCATACATATGTGACACACTCTAGAAGTCACTAATACTTACACTGACACACACATAAACATACTATTGTATTAAGTAACATACTCACTGACTCAGTCATACAGACTCTGGCAAACCCTCGCTCTCACTAGTACATACACTGACAAACCCCTTGTTACACTGATGCATTAACTAACATTCACTCACTCAGTCATACACACAGGGACATACTCTACAACTCACTAATACGTACACTGACACACACATAAACAGACTGATGATTTAAGTAACATACTCACTGACTCAGTCATACAGACTCTGACACACCCTAGCTCTCACTAATACATACACTAAGACATAGATGCACACACTGATGCATTCTCTGACACAATCTGCCACTGGGACTAACTCATACGTACACTGACACATCCATGGACACATCAATCTATTCACTAACATATTCAAGCAATTCCTCATAAACACCCTGACACACTCTATGACTAACTACTACAAACGCCAACACACCCATGGCTTCACCCTTGTATTCACTAACACACTTACACACTTAATTCCACACACCATGAGACAACTTACTACTCCCTAATACATATACTGACACACCCATGAACACACTGATGCATTAACTGACATGCTCACTCACTCAGTCATGCACACACTGACAAACTGTAGCTCTCACTAATATATACACTGACACACCCATGGACAAACGGATGTATGAACTGACATTCACTCACTCAGTCATACACACAGTGCCACACTCTACAACTCACTAATGGGTACACTGACACACCCGTTGACTCACTGACTTATTAACTGACATACTCACACACTCAGTTCATTACACTCTCATACACCCTACATCTCACTAGTACATACACTAACACACTGATGCATTGTGCGAGAAAATCACCGACTCACTCATACACACACTTAGATACCCTGGGACTAACTGATACATACACTAATGCACGCATGGACACACCAATCTATTCACTAACACATTCAAATAGTTAATGCTGCACACCCTGATACACTCTAGGACTAACTAATACATACACTGATGCACCCATCGATTCACTAATGCATTCGCTTATACACTCACACACTTCTACACACCCTGAGTGTCTCAGTAACTCAGTGAGTGTATTAGTGTGTTAAAGGGAGTGACAGTGTATCTATTAGTTACTCCTAGGTGTCACTAATATATACACTGATACTCTCTTTAACACACTAATGAACTCACTGAGTTTCTGAGACACTTACTCATACACACAGAAACACACCCCAACACTAACTGATACATATACTCATACACCCACACACACACACACTCATACACCATATTTTACAATGAATAAATGATACAAAGTACAGAGCTCTTTTTTGATTATTTGGTAAGTTTGGTGGTTTGTGTAGGGTATACTGGGGAAAAAAGGTGTGGTTCTTATGTGTCCAATCAAATGAGGAGATTTTTCTGGGTTGCCGAGTGAATGATCGGCATACAAAACAATAGAGTTTTCGCTGACTAGTGTCTCTCGCTGTACTGTGGAATAAAAAAAAATACATTGACAGATTATCAGTAACAAAATAAATAACAAAAGGTTTTTATTTAAAAAAAACAGTTTAAAAATGTATTATAAAATCTAAAGAAAATTCTATTAATTTAAAAAACGATAAAAAATTAAACCAACATTTTTTTCAATTTATAAGAAAAAAACTACAAATGATAATATATATTTTTATAACTAAGCCATAAACAATAGAAGTATTTAGAAAAAAACACAGTTGTTAAAAAACTTCATTAAAAATATTGAAGGATTCTTGAAACAACTATTACTCAAGTACATAAAAATAAAAAAAATCACAAAATATTGTAAAAAATGTGTAAATAAAACATGTTATACTGAGTACAATTTAAATTAAAAAACTGTTAAAGATCCTTGAAAAAAAAGGAGGTTGCAGGGACGTTATGGTTAGGCTAACATATCGCTCATACAAAACCAGAGAAATTCATCAGTTATAGTTAGCTGCGCTAACTGTAGCTTATGCCTTCGCAATGCACTGCTTATGATCTCACATATTACATTATTCATGACATGGTCAATGGCATCACTGATGACATCTCAAAAATCATCACTGATCACATCTCAAATGACATGACTTATGACATCATCCACAGAGCCAATCAAACACACCCTTACACCCCCATACATCTCATATACCCACTCTGACATGCCCACTGACACACCCATTCACAGACCCATACACACACTCACACACCTACTTGCTGATCCATAAAGCCTCTCACACATCAACTTACCCATACAGCCACTAATGCAACCACTTACTCATATATACAGCCACTCATGCACCTACACACTGACCAATACAGCTGCTCACACATCCAATCATACAGACATACATACACTTACATACCCACTCATATACCCATACAGCTACTCACACACTGAACCAGTCACCCATACAGCTACTGACACACCTACTTACTCACCCATACAGTCACACACAAAGCCACTCACTCACCAGTACAGTTACTCACACATCCACTTACTTACTCATACATATACTAACACATACTCACCTACACAGTTGCTGAGACAAGCAGATACTCTCCCATACAACCTGTCATACTCAGTTACTCATTCTTACAGCCATTCACACAACCATTCACTCACCCATACAGCCACACATACACCCAGTTACTCACTCACCCATGCACCCACTTACACACCCAGTCACTCACCCATACAGACACTTATGTACCTGCTTAATTATTCCTTTAGCCACTCATGAACCCTCTCATCCACCATTTACAGCCACTGACACACCCGCAGTCTCACCCACACCGCCATTCATTCACCTGCTTATTCGACATTACAGCCACTTTCACACCCATTCACTCACCCATACAGATACTCACACTCCCTTCCCCATGCAAAAACACACCCACTCACTCATATATACAGTCCCTCACATACCCACTCCCTCTGCTATCCACCATATGCACACCCTCTCCTTCACCCACACAGGCACTCCCACAGTCATTTACATTAGAATATGTGTTTAACATTCAGTAACTGTTATAAACACTCACAACCATTGGATGATATCATCAATGATGTCATAAGTGATATAGTTTGAGATGTCATCAGTGATGTCATCAGTGATGTCATTTGAGATGAGTGAGTGAGTGGGTGTTTGCATGGCTTTATGGATGAGTGAGTACTTGTATTTGTCTGTAAATGGGTATGTGAGTGGTTGTGTGGGTGAGTGGGTGTATTAGAGGTTGTATAGGGGTGTGATGCACAGAATCAGCAGCCACTTTGAAGCCGAGACCCGGAAGGAAAGGTTAATTAGATGGAAAGAACCTTTTTAAGTACAGACTACAAGGGACTTCCTGCCAGCTGTCCAAATATTATCCAAGTACTATGCCATTAATCATTGATTGAGGATCACATGGGGCAAGATGGCCACTGAGGGGCTGTAGCGGGCAGCAGCAGCCGTAAGCTCTCCCCCCGCAGAGTGCTAATGGATGAATAATACGAGCAGTAATGCCACATTGCACTTACCTATTGCACTTTTTGGTTTGCCGAGCGGTGGATGGTAGCTGTCAGCGGTGGAGTCAGCCGCGGGGCCAGAAATCAACAGTAAGGAGGATTCTGACATACGGGGTCAGCTGCATCAATCACATCCCTGTGTCTCTGTCCCGCGCCCAGCCCGTGGGAGCAGGATGGCTCCCCGTACAAACAAGCATCAGAAAGATACGAAGGAGCTACAGAAGCATCAAGCAAATCCAGCAACATCGACGATTGCGGCAGGGCGAAGTATAGTGCAACAGCGACGTGCGCTCCAGAAGAGAGCGGATGGGCCCAGCGCTGGTGGAGGCCAGCGGGACGGCTCTGATCCTATCGCTGCCGCTAATGCCCGGGTCAGCGCTTTTCGGCAACCAACGTTGGCAGAGCACTTTCCGCTCACTACCAGTCTCACCCCGGATATTGCTGCCGCCAAAACCGATGCTCAGACGGAGATACACACCGATGATGCTCCAGTAGCTGCTCGTTCGCCGGTAAGAGATACAATGTTGCACTCTCCTTCCGGGCCGGGTGCCAGGCGAGAAGAGCCGAGCGAAGATGGACGGATCCTGACAGTAAACAGCAGCTTGTCAGATCTACAGGTAACTTTGGGAAATATGTCAAATAGAGACAATACAATAAACGGAACCCCTTCTGGTCCAGAGGCCAATAATACTGGTAAAAACGCTCAAAACGACCAAAATGTCCAAAGCACTTGCACTGCAATAGTAGCTCCTGATATAGATGGTTTTGGGGTACCATCAGCTAAAGCAGTGGAACAGCTACAAGGAGGCCACTCCAGGGGGGGGGGAAACTGCCGGCTCTCCAGAAGGCGAATGTTTTTTCTCGCTTAATGATGACTCTGATATTTCCCTTTCCAGCGACGGCAATATCTCAGAAGAGTCTGACTCTGCTGAGACTTCCTCAGTACAGAGAGCACCAAGGGCGACGGCGCAGGAGAGCAGATCAAAGTCCAAGGCTAAGAGCAAAGGGAGCCCAGGGCTTATGGAAGCTACTGCAGCCCGTAGACTCACCTGGGATTACTCAGCTTCCACACAGATGTATCGTGAAGATGGAGTAATACCTGATCCCAGTGGGGACACCAGCCCTAATGTAACAGTCTCGGCTCCAGCCCTGGCTCCCTCAATAGAGCTGGTATATGCTACATTAAAGCAGATGCAGGGGGAGGCCAGGTCAGAGAGCCGCAGAGCACAGCTAGCAACCAAGAAGCTACAAGCCTCACTGCGGAAGATTAACAAGCTATATGAGGGTCTGGAGGATAGGGTTACTCATGTGGAGGAGCGGACTGGCAGACTTGAGGATGAAGTCAACGAATGGCAGACTTTTAAGGAGGCGCAGGAAAAGGTTACTGAAGACCTACAGTGGAAACTTGAGGACTTTGAGAACAGGCAGAGAAGGAACAATATTAGACTTTTGGGCCTGGCAGAAAATGTTGAGGGGCGGACGTAAGGGCGTTCGTAGTAACTCTCCTGAAGGGGGCATTCCCGGACTTGGCAGCGTGGAATTGGGAGGCCGAGGTTCAGCGGGCACATCGGTTCCCCCTGACCCAAAAGAAAAGAGGGGGGATGGTCAAGGGATACATCCTAGGGCCGTGTTAGTGTATATCGGTAACTATCTTCTTAGACAGGCCATTATGGATAAAGCAAGACCAGAGGCCAAGCGTACATTTGAGGGTAACACGTTTTTCGCCCGCCCTGATTATTGTCACGCCACGGTAGAGCGGAGATGGCGGCTCAGGCAGCTGATAAACCCCCTTCAGGGGACTGGTAGTGAGGCTTATCTATTGTACCCCGCCCGCTTAAAAGTTATTACGAATGACCAAGTCCGAATGTTCTTTTCCGAAGTAAAAGCTCAATCCTTTCTGGCTGAACTTCAGAGTAAGAAGGGGGCGGTTGGTGGTACCTGACCCTTCCTCAATTACCTCCAGCAGTCAAGCTGTAGGAGGTGTTGTACAAAGACATCCCAGACGGCTATAAGATCACTCGTAGAGACCGCATCAACGCAGTAGGAGGAGGAATCGCCATCGTCCACAAGAACACCATCAGGGTCTCGACCAGCACCGACGACACTCTCAGCACCGCCGAACACATGCACTTCCAGATCCACACGGACCCCAACACCACCCTTAGAGGCACCCTTGTCTACAGACCCCCTGGGCCCCGACCCCAGTTCAGCGACTCCATCGCCGACTTCATCAGCACGCACGCACTGACCTCTACCGACTACATCCTCCTCGGAGACCTGAACTTTCACCTGGAGAACAACAACGACAGCAACTCCACCACCCTGATCGACAACCTCGCCAACCTCGGTCTGAGCCAGCTCGTCACAACACCGACCCATTCCGCCGGCCACACGCTTGACCCCATCTTCTCCTCAAGCTCCCACGTCTCCTTCAGCCACACCACGGAACTCCTCTGGACCGACCACCGCTGCATCCATTTCACCTTCCAGAAACCCACCACACACCACCGCACCCAACAGATCCCATGCCGCTGCTGGAGCAAAGTCACCGAAGACCAACTACGGGCAAACCTCGCTCTCAGCCCTCACTCCGACCCATCCAACACCGACGATGCTGCCTGCAACCTCAGACGATGGATAGACGACTGTGCCAACACCCTCGCCCCGCTGAAAAACCCACCTACAGTGACACCACCAAAAGAGCCAGCTGGTTCACCTCGGAACTCCTAGCTTCCAAACGTACCTGCCGGAAACTAGAGAAGAAATGGCACAGTGATAAGACACCGGACAGCCACGCAGCCCACAAAGACGCCATCCGTAACCACCACCACCTCATCAAGTCCGCCAAGAGAATCTCCTTCAAAGACCGCCTGGACAACAACGCACACAACAGCAAGGAGCTCTTCAACATCGTGAAGGAACTCTCCAACCCCAGCTCCAACACCAACGACATCTCGCCGTCGCAAGCCCTGTCCGATTCCCTCGCCACCTTCTTCCACCGCAAGATCGCCGACATCCACGACAGCTTCAACACCCAGACAGCCCCAACTAAGATCGATGCACCAGACCCGCCGCACACCATCGATCACGACCCCCTGCCAGCCTGGGCCAGCGTGAACATCGATGAAACCAGCAAGACCATGAGCACAATACACTCCGGCTCCCCGTCAGACCCTTTCCCGCACCACATCTTCAACAAAGCCAGCAGCTCCATCGCACCCCACCTGTGCAACGTCATCAATCTCTCCTTCGAGACCGCGACCTTCCCAGAGAGCTGGAAACACGCAGAGATCAACGCCCTACTCAAAAAACCCAAGGCGGACCCGAGAGACCTCAAGAACTTCTGGCCCATCTCCCTGCTTCCGTTCCCAGCCAAGGTCATCGAGAAGATCATCAACAAACAGCTGACCCGATACCTCGAAGAAAACAGCATCCTGGACCCATCCCAATCGGGGTTCCACAGCAACCACAGCACTGAGACTGCCCTCATCGCCGCCACCGACGACATCAGGATCCTGCTGGACAACGGTGAGACCGCAGCCCTCATCCTGCTGGACCTCTCCGCCGCCTTCGACACTGTCTGCCACCGCACTCTACGCGCACGCCTCCACGACGCAGGGATCCGAGACAAGGCCCTGGAATGGGCCACCTCCTTACTCGCCGGCAGAACCCAGAGAGTCCGCCTCCCACCATTCCGATCCGAAGCCTCCGAGATCATCTGCGGCGTACCCCAGGGATCATCCCTCAGCCCAACACTGTTCAACATCTACATGGCCCGCTCGCACGCATCGCCAGACAGCACGACCTCAACATAATCTCCTACGCCGACGACACTCAACTGATCCTCTCCCTCACCAAGGACCCCCTCGCAGCCAAATCCAACCTCCATGAAGGAATGAAGGCCGTCGCCGAGTGGATGAAGATCAGCCGACTAAAACTGAACACGGACAAGACAGAGGTCCTCATCCTGGGCTCCAACCCCTCAGCCTGGGACGACTCCTGGTGGCCAACGACACTAGGAGCAGCCCCGACACCCACCGACCACGCACGCAACCTGGGAGTCATCCTCGACTCAACGCTCTACATGGCCAAGCAAGTCAACGCAGTCTCCTCCACCTGCTTCAACACCCTCTGCATGCTTCGCAAGAGCTACAGGTGGATCCCGACAGATACAAGAAGAACAGTCACCCAGGCCCTCGTCAGCAGCAGACTTGACTATGGGAACGCCCTCTACGCGGGAGCCCCGGCCAAGCTCATCAAGCGACTGCAACGCATACAAAATGCCTCCGCACGCCTGATCCTCGATGTACCACGCCACAGCCACATCACCCCCCACCTGAGGAACCTGCACTGGCTCCCCGTCGACAGGAGAATCTCCTTCAAACTCCTCATCCATGCACACAAGGCACTCCACAAGACTGGCTCAGCCTATCTCAACAGACGACTCCTCTTCTACGTCCCCAACCGCCAGCTCCGCTCCGCCGACCTCTCCCTCGCCACCGTCCCTCGCATTCGAAGAACTACCACCGGCGGCAGATCCTTCTCCCACCTCACCGCCAAGACCTTGAACACCCTTCCACTAAGCCTACGACAGACCCAAGACCTGCGTACCTTCAGGAGGCTACTCAAGACCTGGTTGTTCGACCAGTAGCAGCACCCCCCCCTTTTTTTTCCCCCCAGCGCCTTGAGACCCTCGCGGGTAAGTAGTGCGCTCTACAAATTCTGTAATTGATTGATTGATAAGGGGCATAATCAATGGGGCCCATCGGGGGGCGATCCGGTGAGATGGTTGAGATGAATCAACAGAATGTCTAGGGCATCTCCTGATGTTTCAGGATCTCCCTGGTTAGGGGAAACCCTTTTAAAACTGCTTCGGTCACCCCTGGAGGGAACGGGGTGGGTATGTAATCTACATCGTGTTTGGGGAGATATTTATGCACAATCTTTAGGATATCCCCGGTTGGGGAACACACGGTGTAGATATTTTGAGTAGTGTTCATATGGAAGTGAATTGGTCTGGGTTGGTTTGGAATCCACATTATGTTTACGGAATACTTCGTGCACAGTGGCATTTAAAGAAGCGGGGGAGACGGCCGTGCTGCAGGCTGCGGGTCTTTGCTGCCACACATAGGTCTGTTTGACCTATTTGCCTGTGAGGGGGGTGGAGGGTGGGGTGAAGGGTTGGGTCAGGGGGGGGAGGGAGGGACAGTCAGGGAGGTTGGGGTGGGGGGATAATACAGCACAGCAAAGTGGTTGGGATTTGTGGTGAGCAGCTATTGGGCAACAGTGCAGTGGAAGAAGAGAAGCCGGGAGTCAAGATTTTAAACCCTAAAATAAAGTTGAGAGATTACTGGATGGGAATTCTGTTTCAGATTCATTAATGGAGCTAAGAATCGCCTCAATCAATGTGAGTGGGCTAAATGATCTGGGCAAAAGGCAGCGGGTTGCAGCAATGTTGCGAACAATGCGACTAGACCTCCTGTGCCTGCAAGAGACTCACATAGAGGGTACAAAAAGCATGCTCATGGAACTGCTCGGTTTTCGCCTTGTGGCATATACTAGACAAGGGACTAAAACTAGAGGGGTTGCTATACTCTCTAAAAGGAAGGATATAACAATAAGGCGGAAGCTTGAAGATAAATGGGGCAGCTGGGCATTAGTAGAGTGCACGATATTGGCTGAGATCTTTACCATATGCTCAGTGTACGGCTCAACTGAGGATGATCCCGATATATTTGAGTTTTTGGACTCAGAGTTGGCTTCCTGGTCCCCCTTAGTTATCATGTGTGGAGATTTTAATATTGATGGATTGGGTGGGCTCTGGGATGGGGGGGATAGGTATCTGGGCCGAAAAAAAAGGGTATTCAGAGCAATATCTAGTTTAGCTCAGAATAATGCACTGGTCGATCTTTGGGATAGATTAAAATCTGACGATCCCGGTAGTACGTACTATTCGGCTCCACATAAGCTGGTTGTTAGGCTTGATTACTTTTTTATTTCCAACTCTCTGGTCCCCCGATGTCAGATAGAAAAGTTTCCCCGGGTAGTTTCAGATCATAACCCAATAGTGCTAACAATGGATATGGCCAGGGTGGAGAGGCCAGCGAGGGTTTGGACGTTTGAGAGAGGGCTGCTGAAATATCTTGCATATGTAAATCACATGAAAGAATGGATTGTTGGATTTTGGGACATTAATAGAGGTACTGCCAGTATGGGGGTAGTTTGGGACGCTTTCAAGGCGGGTGTACGAGGGGAAACACTGAGCTATAGCCTGCATAGACAGACGCAAGATAGGCAGCTAGACGTACTAAAGTGCAACGCAATAAGAGAGGCAGAGGAGGAGTTATGTCGGGCAATAACATCAGGGGCAGCTCTTGACAGCATCTTGCTTAGACTGGCCCTGGCCAAATCGGAAGCACAAGATCGATTTGCTGCCAAGGCTGCCGCAATCTTTCTGGCAAGGAGAGAGCAATGCTATGAGTTTAGCGAAAGGGTTGGGCACACTCTGGCGATACGCATAAGACAAAAAGAGGCAGCGGGTGAGATTAGGGAGATTCTGGATGAAAGCGGGAATGTGGTTAAGGACTCAGCGGGGATTTGAGAGACATTTAGGTGTTTTTATAGCAAGCTATATAACGAAGATCAGGTTAAGGACCCCCAAGATATACAAAATTATCTTGATCAAATTATAATAGACCCCATAGATGCGACAGATAGGGAGGCACTGGAAGCCCCTTTTACCACGGAAGAGATCTATACCGCCTTGAGCAGCTTACCCTCGGGTAAAGTGGCAGGGCCCGATCAAATACCTTTAGAGTTTTATAAAGTTTTCATTGAAGCAATCGGCCCTGACCTCCTTGAGATTATTATGCAAGTCCAGGCTGGTAGCGCAGCTCCAAGGTCCTGGGCTGGTGCTAATATAGTGTTTTTAAAAAAAAAGGGGAAACCTCCTAGAGAACCAGGGTCTTATCGACCAATAACACTTATGAATGGGGACGTAAAAATTTTCTCCAAAACCCTGGCTACCAGATTAGGCAGTATAATCAGCAGGATGGTTAGCTCGTCCCAGCACGATTTCATCCCAGGGAGAGGTACGACACAGCATATTCGCCAGGTCATAACCCTATTAGATGCGGCAGAAGTCTCAGGGGACCCTATGGCGCTCTTGTTTATGGACGCCGAAAAGGCATTCGACCGGGTCTCCTGGGGCTATCTGTGGGTTGTCATGAAGCGGTATAGCATCGGGTAGGGCTTCATAAGAGCGATCCAGGCTCTCTATGAATCTCCAACAGCTCGACTTAAAGTGAATGGGGGTTATACGGCATCTCTGGGAATTAAGCGCGGTACACGGCAGGGCTGTCCGTGTTCACCATTGCTTTTCGCGATATATATCGACCCACTCATTCGGAAAATGGAGGCAAACGAAGTTATCCCCCCTATGAGATTTCACGGGTTGGAATGCAAAACCCTGGCATACGTGGATGACATCGCGCTGGTTACCCCAAGTCCTGTTACTGCATTGACCACGATGGAAATGGAAGCGCAGGAGTTTGGTCAGGTGTCAGGGTACGCTCTAAATAAATTAAAGACTCAAATAGTTAAGAACACAGGGGCGGTGTGCGATGACGCTCGGGTAACAGACTCTGCTGTTTATCTGGGGATAGAAGTTTCAGCGGATCTAGGGAAGATCGTGGAAAAAAACATATTGCCAATAATTAGCAAAGCGAAGAAAGATTTTGATAGGATACACAATCTACATCTATCATTAGTAGGTCGCTGCAATGTTGTGAAAATGGTCTTTCTGCCAAAAATGTTGTATTTATTTAGGGCCATCCCTCTCGAATTTGAGAAAAAATGGTTCACCGCATTAGAGCATTTAGTAAACAGATTTATCTGGGCACATGGAAAAACGAGAAGGGCATTAAGGTTCATGTCTCTACCAAGGGATAGAGGTGGATGGGCCATGCCAGATTTTAAAATGTATTACTGGGCTGAGGCCTTCCAGTATATACGTGGGCTGTTGGGCGGAGAGGCTGTAATAGCAGGGACTTGGGATGCTCCAACGGATATATACGTAGCTCTTCTCGGAGAAAATGCTCAGAACTGCTTTCTGAAATATACGGAACCCAGCTATTTCAAGAGAACCCGATTTAAGACGGTGCAGGCCGCATATAAAATCTGGGCAGCATTCCGTAAGAAAATTGGCCTCGGTCGTTTAAACGCTTACACTCAACTTTTCAGAAATCCGTCCCTCCCAGGGGAAATCTTTGCCGACCCGACAATGGTAGAGTGGGAAAGATGTGGGATCCGGAGGTTGGGGGATCTAATGGGGCCTAGTGGCATGCTACAGTTTTCTGATCTACAGATGGGCTTTGGTATTGGTAATAGAAACTTTTTCAAATATCTCCAAATCCGCAGTTTTTTTAGTGGTAAGAAAGGGGGACTGGGTGGATTTAGGGACAACCAAATTATGGATGTAATTAAGAAAAGGGAAGACTGCACCATACGGAGGTTATATGCTGAGCTTTCCACCCTGAAACATGATGATCTTGAAAAGTATAGGGAAAAATGGGCGGATAACCTTGGTATTGAACATGCTGTCGTCAAGGACTCTTTGGAACTGGGTCAAACCGTGCTGTGCTCGGCTGCACTCCAAGCCCAGCACTATAAGACAATATTTTCCCTATATCATACACCGGCTCGGATTGCACAGTGGGGAGGGCAGTCAGGAATTCAATGTCCTCGGTGCGACAGCATGGAAGCAGAGATAGTGCATATGTTTGCTTCTTGTCCTCACCTGCAAATGTTAAGGAATAAGATTGAAGGGTTTATGGATAAAATTCTAGGAATCAGAGTCTCCCTGACCCCATCTCTAATACTGCTGGGGATTAACAACGAGGATAGGCAAAATTCGAATAGAAGCTTTCTCTTTGTTGCAATGTCAGTAATGCGAATCTGTATAGCTATAGCTTGGCTTGACAGGGATCCACCAACGTTTCAGCAGTGGCTCGGCAGGTTGCTCTCAACTTTTTTTGGGGGAAAAAAGTATATATGAGCGTATGGGTAAAAAGAGCAGGCTGTGTGGTAATTGCATCTGGGGTCCCATCTACAGATGGAAGGAAAATTATACTTAAATGTTTGATCGTAATAGCCATCCCCTCGGCCAACTGCATTGCTTAGTCGTTTAAATATGTTTGTATAATAGCGCACCATGGTTATAGTATCGTAAAGTATGTTTTGATTTAGGAAAAATTTTCTTTCTTTTTTATAACGATCTTTGTTACAATTGCTGTGTTAAAAAATTTAAAAAAATAAAAAAAAAGATTGAGGATCACATGGAATAATATATCATCAGAGTGGACCTAGCAGGCGCCAGACTTCTAAACTGTGAAATCACAGTGTGAATTCATAATAGGGAAACCATTCCCTTGGACTGAGATGGAACTATAACTTGATGCAGAGTTTATTCCTCTTCAACCCACCTTTATGCTAAAAAATTGGTGGTCCTGAAGAAGGTGGCCACCAAAACGTACGTTGACCTGGATGTCTGATACCCAACTGACAACAAAACCACAGAGACTTTTTTCGATCTGTACTTACAGTGATTTTTTTGGTGTATGTGAGCTGGCTAGGTATTGAATATGCATGATGAGAGAGTGAGAGAGCTTGATAGTATGTAAGGTTGGTATGCAAGTGGGGTCATGATTTAGGGGATATATGATGATGATGAAATAATGAAATCATTGTTTACGATGAAAAAATAATGTACATGTTAATTTGTCAAAATAGATTAAATGGTTGAAAGAAGAAACATCATGTAAAAAAATCTTTTTATTAAAAAATGTGTCTATCTTTTATCTTTTTTGTATGTAAATGAAAAAAAGAAACAAATCATTGAATCATTTCTCAATAAAAAAATGACAAAAGGACATAGAAATTGAAGTTTGATTGTCTGATGGCCCCGGAGAGCTGTTATCGGTCGATACACAAGCGATATAGGTCTTATGGGAGGTTTTGTTATATTGTTTTGTTTGTTTCCCCTTCTCCCAGACCTGAAAGTAATTCTTAGGGGATACCTTTGGATAATGATGTGACCACTCACTCCTCCATAGAGCCACGACACACACCCACTCACTTACTCATACAGGCACACACACAACTACTCACTCACAGATAAAGCTACTCATACAACCAGTGCCTTACCTATACAGCTACACACTCACCCATAGAGCTACTCAACACCCACTTATTCACCTAAACAGCCCCTTACACACCCACTCACTCACCCATACAGCCTCTCAACAGAGCCACACACTCATCCACAGTGTATACTTTGTCCATCTTCTGAATCCCCTCCTCTTGGTTAACCAATTGGTTTTATCACTACGTTCAGAGTTAGTGTTGACAAGGGGATCTCTCATGGATTTCCCTTATCTATAGGTGATCAACAGTTTTTTTACACCTTCCACACCAATTATGGGGTCACTAGTACTTACCAAATGCCAATATTTTAACAATTGTCGTCTAAATTTTTGTTATTCTGCACTGTAGTTGGTTATGAAGCTCCTCATATTGAGCAGTTAGTTTCTTTTGCTCATCTTCCTACTCCCAAAAATGAGGTCTTCCCTCTTTACTGTGTTTGTGTTTGCCTTTTTGGTGCTAACAGTGTGGATTCAGAATATCCCCTTTGTTTAAATCTAATATCTAACTCACATTGTGCTTGAATGATTTCTTTTTTACCACTGCAATTTCTCTTGATTCTAAGGTTCTCACCATATTTAATACTTATTTTTAAAGGACTGGGTGAAAGCTGGTGGCATGAAGGACATTATTTTCCACTGTTGGCTTAAAGAAAGATCTTACTATGAAGCCTCCCATCTTTGACATATATGGTCCGGTCTCAAAATGTATTTCTGTTTTGTTTGTAGTGCTTGTTAACCTTACATTGAGGTCATTCTCATTCAGATCCCTGACAAAGCTCTCAGTACTTTCAACTGTTCTTCTATAAAATGATAAACAAATTGTCAATAAAACAAAGCCATAAAATAACATTCTCAAACTTTTCTCCTTCAAACCTTTGATGGATCACCTTCCCCTCCCCCCACCAGTCCATATGCAGATTAGCATTGCTGGGGGTGAAGCAGGTGCTCATCACTGTTCTGGTCATCTGTTTGAAAATCTCTTAGTTAAACAGAAAAAAATTGTCGGTAAGACACCAATTTGTCATCTCAAACAACATTCTTGTGTGCTTCAACAAACACATTGGGCTTACACCTAGAAAATACTCAATGCCATTTAACCCATCCTTGTGATGGATACTCATATAAAATGATTTTGCGTCTAATGTCTTAAGATATATTCATTATCCCATGTCATGTCACAGATTTTCCTTAAAAAGTCACCAATATCTTTAGCAAAAGATGGAAATGCCTTCACATAATCTTGCATGAAATGGTCATCATTTTGTGACATGTTCTCAAATGTCCCATCAATGACTGATATTATTGAATGTACGGTGGTTATCGTTTGGTTTTTATGTATTTTTGGAATCAAATAAAATGCTGGTATCTTTGCAAAGTTTTTCTTTAAGAAGAAATATTCCTTTTGGCTTAACAAATCTTGTTCTTTTGAGTTGCCTTCGTATATTTCAATTTGACCGCCTGCTTCTCTTGATGCGTTCTCCTTCAGTATCATTTTGCATCGTTAAGTTGTCTATAGGCTTCTTGATTGTACATTTTTACAGGCCATAAAACAGTATTGTCTTCTTTATCAGCTCTTCTCACAACAATGTCATTTCTATTCTGAATTTTTGTGATTAACAGTATTTCTATTTTCTTTGCCCATACTTTCGAGGTGTTTCATTCCTACTTTGTAGTATAGTTTCTTGATGTCTTGAGTAACTAAATCAGAAAACAAATCAATATTGTCCCTTGGCAGTATGGGGTAGAAAGTTGATGCAGGTCTGTATTTTGTGGGGGCCTTGCCATATACATCAAGATCCAAGTCTTTGATCAAATCCTCTTCTGTGAACATCTATGGTATTCCACTGCTCTTATTCTCAAGCGCTTGGAGATTTTTTAACTATTAAAGATCTGAAATGCTTAGATTTTCTGTTCCATCAAACTCTTTAGGTTGTATTCTTATTTGTGTTTTTTCAGGTTTCATATTATAAAAAGATAACAGCTTCAGAGTTTTTATACACATCTACTTGCACCTGACGATAGTTCAATGATGTTTCAGGACAATTTGTGAGGCCTAATGCTAGTACTTGTTTTTCTGCTTTGTTAAGGCTGAGGTCACTTAAATTGATTATGGCTTCCGGATTGGTTACTTCCTTTGTACCCAATTACGCTTGGGAAAAGTCGGCGGTGTCTTTTTTTCTGAACCTTCTCCTTCTCCTACACCTCCTCCTTTTGGGTTTTTTATCTGATAGCTTCTTGCTCTTAGTTTCCACTTCCTGTCTATTCATAAAAAAATTAAATTCATGAATCACTGGTGGAACCTCCGAAGTTGAACTCCCACTTACAGCAGTCAGACCTTCCTCTATTTCTATGTCTACCTCTGTGCTACCTGGGCTCATGTCCGGGGTGACTTTATCTTGCTACTTATGAGCAACTACAGTGCTAACATTCTGTATTTATGACAATGAAAGATATACTTAGCTCATTGAAGTATAACTGGTGCATTGTGTCATTTCATTTTGGTTTTTTGGGGATATTTAAGCATTGCTTTTTAACACCTAACTATTTCAATACCTGACTATAATGTTACTTTAACATTTGTTTTTTTTTCAGTGAGCATATATTAAAAAATAAAAAATAGAAAAAAACAACAGGGGGTGTAAAAGGACCATAACAATCAATGCTCCAAGCAAAAGTATTTTAAGGGACATAAAATGATAAATGATCAAACACTCACACTGTTTCCACAAAATGGTGGTCGACCATATGGTAAGCTCAGAAGGAGACATGGAGAATGGAGACAAAATTGCCACTTATGACACAGGCACTGGTTCCACAAAATGATGGTAACCAAATGGTAAGAAAAGAAGGAGGGATGGAGAACAAAGAGGATCTGGCTGCCTTTCTCTGGCTAATGCCACTTCCTCCCCAACAAAAACTTGCAGCATTACAGGGAAAGGATTGCACAAATATATATGCAAAATGTGCTTTGGCCCACCTGTGGTCCTATTCACCCCCCAGCACAGCTGGAATAAGTAATGTAATAATTAATTAATAGGTAATTATTCATGTTGGGTTCATGTATTCTGGGTCACTGTGTATTCACTTGTTTTGTTAGTTGCTAGATTCCCCTTGGTGCAAGTCAACCTTTTGCTTAAATTGCTCAAACATCCATCTGGAATATGGCCCATCAAAAGTGTTCCCTGGTGTCTAGTACGTAGATCCCTAAGCAAATCCATGGATACCTCCTCCATGTTTCATGACCCCACAATAAGACCTTGAGGAACACAGATTATGCCTTGAAAGGGCTATGTAATTGCATAAGGAAATCACCATGTTCCTGGGAAAAATGCTAAAGATCTGACAAACATCATGTACAGCACATTCTCACGGACAGTCAGTCAAGGTAAGGAAGGTCTGTTTCCCAATGATAGACACTTTAGATGATTAAAGGTGAAAAATGTATGATTTTGGTATGTTTCCATGGGGAAACAGCCTATACAACAAGGTTTTTACCATGTTGTGCCTTTACCACACATTTTTAGCACGCATGTTTTTACCACATGTATGTTTTTGCAACACATGCCTTTACCACGCATTTAAGGTAATTTGGGGTATCCCCCACAAACACATTGTTTTACATATAAAATCAATGCATGGTAATGGCATACATTGTAAAAGTATAAGCGTTGTAAAAGAATGTAGGGACAAATATGTGGTTAAGGCCTGCAATGTATTTCCCTGCATTGTTCCGTCATACAACCATTTCCATGCTCCTAGTGCTGAGCTCTCTGACCAAAAGACCTGTACCCTAAACTGGTATTTTCCAAAAAGCTGATTTCCAAATTTCCAAAAGGTCACATCCTTGACCTTGTCTTTTCAACATCACCAACAATCCAATGGAAACCACCCACACACCTGACATGGACCAACCACTTTGAAGCCCTTATCTCTCTGCTCAGAGTGCTACCAATAAGCCATGGTCAAAACAAAAAAAAGACCAAATCTACAAAACATTCAAAGACTTCTCCTTAATAACCTAATGCTTGAACTCAACTCTCATCCTCCCAGCTCCATGTCCAAAACCAACCTCCTCATAAACAGGTTTAATAAGGTTTGGTAAAGATATGCAAACATCCATGCCCCAATTATAAGACATAAGGCAAGCCAAAGTCTTCAGCATCCTTGCACTCTAAATACGTTGCTGACAATAGAAAATATAGATCCACAGACAGGAAAGAAAAAGGAATAAATACAGAACGCCTGAGGACCTCTTGATACTGAAGTCCCTATGCACAACATGTAGACAGCTCATCATATCAGCCAAAGCAAAGAACGTTATCAACTCCTTCAGTGAAGCCACCAACAGAAGCTGAAAGCTGTTCAATACAGTCAAGCACTGCCTTAATCCCCTGCTGGATCCATGATTTCCTTACTCCAAAGAATTGTGCAATTTCAGTAACATCTTCCTCAATTAAAAAATATAGAAGATCCAGCAGCGCATCAACGATACCTAGCCTGCGTCATCTCTTGCACTCAACCCTTCCAATAGTTTGCAATGGTCAGTCTGCAAAGGCCTATCTCTTGCAAATCTTTGCTGACATACTCAACTACCTCAAATCCTCTTCTTATGAAGATGACATCTTACCATTGTCTTTCATTAAAGCTCTCTCTGGGAATGTTCTCCTACCTGTACTTCCTATTTTCAATGCCTCCCTCACTTAAGACATCTTCCCAGAAGCTTTCAAGACAGGCAAGATCCTCTCAATCCTATCCTACAATCTGATGGCCTCACCAACTACGAGCTCACCAATTACTTACCATTCATCGACAAGATCAATGAAAAAGTAGCCTATGTTCAACTCCAAGTTTGATCCATCAATGATAACCATCTCCTGCAATGACTACTTGTCTGACTTCAGATCACACTGCTGAAAGGATTAGGATGGCCCCTTCTTTCTGATGTTGCTGGACCCCTCAGCTGTTTTCCACACAGTTGAAACTCACACCCTCATATGCACCCTGGAGTCTCAATGGGATAGACCAGCAATGTCCTTAACTGTTTCTTCTCCTACCTTTCCAACCAACACCAGGTTGTTCACATTGGACACCTCTGGGTTTCAAAACATCGCTACCACCTGTGTAGTCCCCCAGGATTCCACACTGTCTCCTGTCATCCTCATGCTCTAAATGGAGCCCCTTGGTGGTCTTCACACAGATAACAGCATCAAGATTGACTAATATGCCAATGATACACAACTCTACTTAAAAGTCTCCTCTATTTCATACATCCAGCAACTTAAACACTGCCTGCATATCATCCAGGCCTGGCTGTGCAGCTCCTACCTGAAGCTCAAACCAACCAAGACAGAATTCCTGTTATTTGCCAAGAACAACAAACAAGAAACAGTACAAACCTGGCTCAAAGACATGAACAATGATGGCTTCAAACCCTATCTTTCACCAACTGCCAAGTAGGGGTGGCGGAACTCGTGGAGTTTCACTCTATGGAATTCTAAAGAGTTACATAACACCTCTGTAATATTCTGTGGAGTTCTACCAAGGACGGAAAATATGCAACTTGTGCTGCTTGTACTGCAATTTAGTGCTGGTAGCAAGAACAGTGTAAAATAATCAGCATGAATGGTACCATGTGCTGTGCAAGAGCGCACAAATATTCGAGTTGATTTTGCCGCCACTAGAGTAGAAAATCTACTTGAGCTCCAAACATCTACTGGAGGGTTAGCCCTGGGACCACTACTACCCATGACCGCTTGTTTTAGAAAATCATGCTAGGGGACGCCAAATCTTACTCGCTAGCTCCCATTTTCTGTAGTCTCGTGGGATAAAAATTCCTCCACATGATGATTGGTGGAATCAATCAATCAGGATTTATAAAGTGTGGCTAATCACCCGATAGGGTATACAGGCTCTTGCAGGCCCCAGAGGCTTATTTGAACAGCCGGGTCTTGAGGGCCATTCGGAAGTGAGATGATGGTCCGCAGGTGCATGGGAGGCTGCTCATGGTCTTTGTTGAGATGTGGGAGAAGGAGAATCCTCCACTTCTGCTTCAATAGATGCAGGGAGTATGGGCAAATGAAAGGGAGGTAGAGTGTAGTCTTCTTGATGGTTGGTGGACATTCAGGTGGTGGTTAATATAGGCAGGTCCTTGGTTGTGTAAAGCATTGTGTGTATGGGTCAGTAGCTTGAATTGGCATCTCTTCTGTACAGGGAACCAGTGGAGTTTCCTGAGTAGGGTGTGATGTGGGTTTGTCGGTGAAGGCCGATGATGAGTCTCGCTGCGGTGTTCAGTATGGTCTGTAGTCTCTGTAGAAGGTGTGCTGTCATTCCTACATAGAGGACATGCCGTAGTCCGGTCAGCTGGTGATGAGGGCTTGTGTCACGGTGCATCTCATGTGTAGCCTCTTGAAGATCTGACGTAGCATGCGCAGAGTGAGTAAGCAGGTAGAGGAGACAGCGTTAATCTGTGATTTCATGGTGAGCTTGTTGTAAATGATGATTCCAAGGCTTCTGGTGTGGTTTGAGGGAGTGAATGTGGGTCCTAGGTCTGATGGCCTCCAGGAATGGTTCCATGTGTTGCTGCAGTTACCAAAGATCCGTACTTCTGTCTTCTGTGTTTCCAGCTGCAGGCAGTTGTCCTTCATCCAGTTGGCGATGTTGGTCATGAATCTGTGGAAATTGGTTCTGGTGGTGGAGTCATCTGTGAGTGAGAGGAGGAGTTGGGTGTCGTTTGCATAGGAAATTATGTTGAGACTGTGGGATCTGACGATGTGAGCCAGCGGGGTCCATCTGAGCTCGTCCCCTTGGCTGCTGATGTGGTGGAGTCTTTAAATCAGTGTGTGGTGGGATACGGTGCCGAAGGCTGCCAAAAGGTCAAGAAAGATCAAAGCTGCTGTTTCTCAGTCAAGGAGGGTTTGGATGTCGTCGGTGGCTGTGATCTGGGTGGTTTCGGTGCTGTTATTGCTGCTGGAGCCAGATTGGGATGCATCAAGCAGCTGGTTCTGCTCCAGGTATGTCATGAGTTGATTGTTGATGTTCTTTTCCAGTACCTTCGCTGGGAATGAGAGCAGGGACTGGTTGTTTTTGAGTTTGCTGTGGTCTGTGGAGGGTTTTTTGAGTAGTGGTCTGACTTTGTCGTGTTTCCAGTTGTCAGGAAATGTTGCATTGGTGACAGAGGTATTGAGTAGGGTGGTGAGTTCCTGGCCGCTCCTTTGGTTTCTGAGGTTGAAGATGTGGTACAGGTATGGGCCTGTGGGAGCTCCCAAGTCGATAGATTTCATGGTGGAGGTGGAGAGGATGTTCCAGGTGGTCTGTGTGTGGTTCGTGTCGGTTACAGTGGTGGCATATCTGGAATTTGTCTGGAAATCCACATTAAAGAGTAAGGCAGAGTGACCAAGTTTCTGCCAATTCTGTGAGCAGAATGGAACATTCCACCCACCCCTACTGTAAAGTCAATTGGATTCACCTTGGACACCAACCTCACACTCAAGGAACACATTGTCAAAAAAATAAAGACTGCCTGGTACCAACTCCCTTTTCTAAAGAAAGTAAAACAACTTCTGGTTGGGTTGTGGTAATGCCCTACTCAAAGGCTTCTCAGACTCCACACTGGCACCCATCAGCACGTCTTATTTAGGGCCTGAAGAAATATGATTACATCAACCCCATTTTGATGGAACTCCACTGGCTCCCCTTGCTGGCCCACACCATCTTCAAAACCAGCTGCAGCATTTGCAAAGCCATCACAACCAGCATCCTCGCTCATCTTGCAGATAAGCTCATCTCAGCACACCAGTAGCTAGGACACTATCAGACTGCCGGCTACGAGGTGTAGAAAAAAAAACAAGACAACATTCCTTTTCCATTTATGCACCCATGATCTGGAAAAACATCCCCATATCCATCAGGACTACCCCAACATTTCTCCAATTTAGGAAGGAGCTGAAGACTCACCTCTTGTCTCAATGCATTAACTATGCATAACCCAGCTTCCCTTACTGTTCCTCTTTGACTTTATGCTTGCCTTTTGGTTAGATTTACAGTGTAGAAATACCAGTTTCTGAGGCAAAAGATATATTAGACGGGGGGAGCTTGCCTGACTCCAAAATGGCTGCATAGCAACAAGGCTCGGATCAACCTGGCCAATAATTCATCATAATCCTGCATAAATTGCAACACTCTGCCGTCGCAGACATCGGCGGCGCCTGGAGGTAGATATTGTCCCTCCGATTACCGAAAAAGCGAAGCCAGGCGACAAAAGCTAACACGCTTATTCGCTAAACGGGTGAAGGCCCGAGCGACGGGAGCCGCCCCTCGAAGCAAAGAACAGATGCGTACCTGAGACTGAGGTCTCCGTATTGACGGGAGACTCTGGAGCAACTCTGTGGATAGATAACCCGGAACCCTCGAAGTGGACTGCAGACTAGAACTGAGCCGGTGCCCTGAATTTCTTTGATCACTGCCCGATCCGAGCTGTAGGCTGAAAGGGGGTTGGGCCTGTCCCCACCTACTGGAACCGCATTGTGTGGTGCAGGACTGCTCCTCGCCCAGCCACTGTGATCGTGTGAGGCAGAGGACTGATGGTGCGGCTGAGGCGCAAGTAGAGGCGGCTGACCTCGGCCTCTGGGAGCAGACCCGGCACACATCGCTAACAGCCTGGCGGTAAGCTCACAACTGCTGCTTGCTGGGAGGGCCTCCAGGACGGATCCCTGGACTAGCCTGTAGAGACATACATAGCTGAGGGAGGCCGCCGGGACTGTACACATACGGTACTATACTGAATGCCCCGAGGAGACGCCGCATACAGAAACTCCTCCGACACTGGAAAGCTGGACAGAACACGACATTCAAGCCCTGTGATAGAAAGGCCTAAGTCGGCCGTTCCCGCACTGCTGCCTCTGAATATTCATTGTTCAGGCCTACTCCCTAATACAGGGCAGTGCCACAGTCATCACCAGAAAGGAGATCAATGGGAGTTAGGCCCATAGCGTAAAATATCTGTAGATACCCGAATCTACATTCAACCACTACCAGCCCTACCTGTGCTATGGCACTGAGACGGAGGAGCCTCTTGTGAGAGTGCTCATCTGTCATTTCTCAGATACCTGACCGGGGTGCCCCCTACACAGGCATGTTTTCCGCAATTTGCTGATGAAGAATCCAATAGAGCAAGTCCAGCGGGGGCCTGGAACCACATTGACTGAGGTGATGCCCTAGGGGCCCTGGTTCCTTTTTTGATCCTAACCTGTTAGCACCATAGCTTTCTGAAGCCCAGCGGGGTGAGCATATCGACTGCGAGAGGACCACCTGGCACAATCAATAATTATGGGCAAAGCAGACAAAGTACCAACCAAATTGCAATTTGGAGCCTGCAAGACCCCTAGGCAACGGAACCCGGAGGTGCAGTCGGCAGATTCAGAACCGGAAACCGCGGAGACCGCGGTAGATCCTGACCTGAAGCAAATACTCTCAGCCATGCAGAGAAGCTTAACAAAAATCGACGGCCAGATCGATGCATTAACATTCCAAATGGACCAGATGAAGGAGCGCCTAGACAAACATACTGAAAGACTTGACACGATTCAACAAAGGGTTTCTAATGTGGAAGATACAGTATTGGCCGAAACAGTGAGTCCACTAATATTGACAATATGGGAGAAATTAATCAAAAACCTTCTCTGCACTGTACTGGATAGAGGCACCTTCTCTGCAATATTTGTAGTGGAACGGGCACACAGATCCTTGGTGCCATGCCTGGTCATGGGAGCTAATCCAAAGCCAATAATTGCATGGCTACTGAATTACAGGGATTGAGATGTAGCGCTGCATAAAGCGCTCAAATTAAGATCAATCCAATGTGAAGATAGAGAAATCTCACTATACCCTGACTTCACACAACAAGTCCAGGACGCCTGCTGACTCCTTCAGACAGCCAAACGACAGCTACGAGATCTCCAGCTGGAATACAGCATGCTGTACCCCGCCAAGTTACGTGTTCTTGCAGATGGGAAAACTCACTACTCCACAGACCCAAAGCAAGTGGCGCATTACATCAAGCAAAAATGAAAAGCAGGAACACTACGGAACTCCCCACGACACAGAGTCGCTGCTGAAGAGGTACTCCAAGATGACGAGGAACAGTGATACACAAAGCGTACACAGTGAGTGAACTCCCTGCGAGGACCAGTGTGTGATATCCAACCATAGGCCACCCAGACGCAGAGACAGTGGCTTGAGAACAGACTGCTATATGAGATATTTGTTGCTACCTACAAGAAGGTCTCAAGAACCAACGCCACATTCATGGTAAGGCCATTCCCATTTAACCTCTGGCTTTGTCACTAGGCTGGGGGAAGGCGTAATGGAGATGCACCCCCAGGACCCTGAACATTGACTCTTGTGCGCTAAAAGTCCCTCCTGTGGGGGCAGGCCCTCGCTTGAGATCTGATCAGCGGGCCTCTAGATATTGGGACATATGGGCGTAGTTAGATTTTTAAATGTCAATGCCACTATTTGGTTATGGCCGGGCGTCATCCACCCCTAAGAGTTTACCATAGAACACCAAGTTGGGGTTGTTATAAGTTCTTCTATGGACATACAGGGAAAGAAGGGGGGCAAAGTTTAGCCAAGCAGGAGTTTTTTGCTAATGGCATGGGTGGGACGTTTTTATGGGAATTATTCTGTTTAATGTTAATGAAAAAGCATGAAACCATTATAGTACCGACTGTGACTAGTACTTATGTTAAGAGACACCGCACAGTACAATAAGGGACAACACATAGGACCCAACAGACCTGCATGCAGATACCATTCCTTACATGGAATAATAGGGGACTCAATGATCAATGTAAAGTTCACAAAGTAGTTGCATACCTCAAGAGGCACTCGGTGCAGGTCGCGTTACTACAGGAGACGCCTTTAGCAAACAACAGTAGTACATTATCCCTGTAGCGATTGCGTGGCCAGTATTGTGCTGCTTGATTCACATCCCATGCAAGGGGAGTTCTGATTTGGGTCGATAGCAGAACCGGGGAGTAGATTTGTCATAGCACGGTGCAGCACAGCGAAGTGGCAGGGGGTGCTGGAATGGGTATACGGTCCAAATGTCGATGACCCACAGTTTTATGAGGTGCTGGGCTCACGTCTGGCACGTTGGAGCACGCTACCACAGATCTGGGGAGGGGACTTTAATTATATACTAGACCCAACATTAGATCGCTCTAAGGGCCCCACCCGACTTCTATCTGCTGCGGCCCGAGTAATTGGAGATGTGTTAGGTACAGTAGACCATGTAGATATCTTGAGGCAGCCGAATCCCAGGGGCACAGGATACACACATTACTCAGCAGCACACGATATACACACCAGGATTGATTACTGGTTAATATCAAGACTTAGCACCACGAGTTAGGAGATGCGAACCACTTCCACGTACCTATTCGGATCATTCACCAATAATGCTTGATCTTGAACTAAGAGGACATAAGGCAGCCCTGTTCACATGGAGATTTACCCCATACCCATTACAGGATCAGGAGTTTCGGACCGAACTAGCGGCTGCAATAGACTATTTTTTCACACATAACATTGGATCAGTAGAAAGCTTCACTTTGGTCTGGGAGACATTTAAGTTTTACATTAGAGCCATAATGATGGCTAAACATTCTGGAGTCCTACGATCTCTCAGGAACAGGCTCTCTACACTAGAAAAGATAATAGCTGCCTTAGAGATCAGGCATAGAGATATAAATGACCAGCAGGCATTGGGTGAGCTCAAAGACAACCTTACTGACTTCTATGAGATCGCTACAGCACGTGTCTATGGGGAAGGGGAGAGACCCGGGACAACATTAGCAGCACTTATGTGGCGTAGGCAAGATCTAAAGGGCACTGCCACATTGACAGATGTGCAAGGTGAGATGATGCAGGATGAGGGCCACATAGCAGCTGAGATTTCATCAATACTATTCAAATCTCTACACAACCAAAATCACCCCAGATGACGAGGCAATGAGAGATTACCTAGAACACATCGCCATGACTTGGCTCACCAGCGAACATAGGGAACATTTGATGGCGCCATTAAGCATAGATGAAATAAAACGGGCACTAGCAGACATGCCAGCTTACAGTAGCCTTCCATAAGGCATTTCAGGATCTCCTCATACCACATCTGCTAACTCTCTTTGAGGAAATGGCAACAGCTGGTATCATGCCCCCCACTATGCGCGAAGCAATGAGCGTAAGTATACTAAAGCCAGGGAGAGACCCCAAGGAGTGTGCTTCATACAGGCCCCTGTCCCTTATAAACGTGGACACTAAATTGTACGCCAAGATACTGGCAAACAGACTATCTCCACTACTACCTGGAGTGATAAAGCAGGAACAGTCTGGGTTTGTTCTGGGGTGAAGTATTACTTCAAATTGCTGCACCCTCTTTGCAACTATACAACAGATCGACCCAGAGGTAACAACTGCGGCAGTCTTTCTAGACGCAGAAAAGGCCTTCGATCCGGTTGAATGGGCATTTATGCGCTCTGTGCTTAGACGCATCGGGGTGGGTGATATATTCTTAGCACTAATAGACGTCATATATAATAGCCCTGTGGCTTAGGGTATGTGTTGGGAATTCAGTATCTACGCAACTACAAATAATAATGAGAGGTACCAGGAAGGGATGACCCCTCTCGACCTTGCTATACGCCCTGACAGCTGAACCTCTGGCAAGTGCCATACGAGAATACCATGGCCATAGGGGGATTTGCTTCCCCGGATACAATCTTATTGTCTCTGCATATGTGGATGACACACTAGTATACATCTGTGACCCGGAAAAGAACCTTGCCCCGATACTTAGAGAAGTGGAGCAGTACAGAGGCCTCTCTGGACTCCGCGTCAATTGGGGAAAATCCATAGTATTTCCTCTTACCCCAGCAATGCAGCCGGTTCTTCTTGAGTATCCCCTAAATTGCTCTACTAATTTGATTAGATACCTGGGCATACAGATTCAGTAGTAGTCAGAGACAACTACGGGTAAGCAATACACACACTAGAAAAAGATACTGACCATTGGATAAAGCTCCCACTGTCCCTAGCATGATGTCTAGCCATCATGAAAATGGTGGTCTTACCAAGATTTTTATTTCTATTTCGCAACATCCCAATCCAGTTGACGAGAGCATTTTTTACAACATTACGCTCTATTTTAATTAAAATGGCATGGGCTGGGAAACAACCACGAGCAAAATGGGAAACTCTCACTTTGCCATATGATATGGGAGGACTTGGTGCTTTAGACTCTGAAACATATTATAAAGCTGCACACATCTCCTTCACGCACTTCTGTCTCCATGGAACTACCGCATCTTCATATAGGAGATGCCCACACACCTGAAACTCTACCCCAAACATTATTCTCAACACCGAAGAGACTTCAGTGCTTTGACACTCTGAATTCCACAGCATTCGCCTGGTGGAGCCTTCTAGAAAAACAGGCAGGTTCACTTTTGTACTCCCCCTTATACCGATAGACTGGTGTTCGTGGTTCAAGTTGGGGCAGGAACGAGAGGTGAAGGCATCCTTGAAGGCGCTGAAAGTCACAAAAATGGGGGATTTATTTAAGGAGGGCACAGTGAAGAGCTGGGAGATGATTGTAACTGATTTGGAAGCCCCAACGAGTATCATGCGGTTCCACTTCCAGAGACTCAGACAGGTGCTACGGGCAACCCTAGGAGAAGACATATTAGAGCCCATAGACATGCCTGCATTATCCACCATTTTAAAAGAAAGGGAGCCCTTGAAACTTGTCACTAAACTCTACTCTGCTGTTCAGGAAGCCCGTAGACCACTCATGACCAAAGCTAGACAAGAATGGCAAAGGGAGCTAGGCAGAAATGTTGATGACAGGAGCTGGAAATACTGTTGTGAAATGACAAAGGGCGTGTCGCAAAATGGTCGTCACAGGCTAATACAATTCAAGTACATTAACAGGATCTACTACACTCCTGAGAGATTACCCAGATATGGACTCCTGAGTACAGCAACATGTCAGAGGTGCGCAGACCTAACAGCTAACTTTATGCATGTTGCCTGGCACTGTCCTGAAGTGTTTACCTTCTGGGAGGCTATTTTTCGAGAGCTAGAGCAGATAACGGGGATTACATTAGAAGTAGATCCATTTGTAGCCCTATTAGGATACACAAAAGATATTGGGAAAGCACACTGTAAATTGATAGCAGTGGGGTTATTATTGGCCAAACGTTGTGTAGCGATGTGATGGGCTAAAGGCCCAGTGCCCACAATTGAATTTTGGCACAGAGACATGACCTACTGCAATATTCAGCCCGAGGTATATAACGATTTGCTTCCCCTACATAGTCGACCCAAAAACATATGGGAGAGCTACCGTATATACTTAATGAGCAAAGAGACACCTGAACCTATGAGTAAACACTCAAGAGGCACAACATACGGTGGTACCGGCACAAAGTCAGCAATCACCCACTGAACACGTGAATTAAGGCGGATGCAGGGGTTACATCTCTCCTCCCGTAGGCGAGGATGCAGGGGGAGGTGGGACTAAGCTCGGTGTACTGTACCAAGAAGAGAGCACTGTATAAGTGGGTGCAACTATATGTATATAGTGCATTATACTGAACCAACAAAGCAAGATCCTTATGCCATGCTGTAAAGGGATGGAAAAGTAAGATGTAATCAGTGATGTTGTACAAAAGTAAGGTGATTTGTCCAGTCAGCTATTCTAATTGTTTTTTTTCACTAATACAAATTAATATATATTAAAAAAAAGATATATTAGACAGGCATCTTGCTGAGAATCCTTTCTAATCTATGGCACAAGCTATTCCAAGAATAGAAGATGATTTACTCACAAGCCATGACCACCTTGGTGGGTACCATGACTGTTACTAGCATGATTATGCCCAATAGGCAGTGGTGCTTCATCTGTTTTCATGAGTTGTCCACCTATGTACTCTCATGTCGCTCTAGCAGCTCTTGAGAAATATGCAGGCATTCTATAATGTTTCAACTCTGTCTCCCTCAATTCATTTACCCTTTCTTGCATAGTTCCTACAGTTTTCCACAGATTTTGTTTTATCTTACTTCATAAAGTCTAGTCTAGTGATTTTTGTATAGCCATGGCTACCTGAAGGCCTCCCAGTGCTTTTACAGACACCTTAATGATAGTAAGTCCAGATGGTTCAGTCACCAAAGAGCCAGGTCTTCAGGGCTTTACAGAAAGGAAGTTTCCGTTCTGCTGAGTGCAGATCCAGGGGTAGGGCTTTCCAAAGTTTGGTACCAAAAACAAGGTGGAACGCCCTCCTCAATGGGATCGTTTAATTCTCGGAACATTCAGTAGACACTCTGAATTGGGCCACATTCAGAATTATAAATCAAAACCCCTGGCTATCAGATTACAATCTCAAATTATTGACTTTATCTTAGTCTCCTCTATAATAAGCGGAAAAGTGGCCCACCTAGATAACCTGTTTACATGCTAGAGCGACCATGCCATTTTATTCATCTCTTTAAACTTTTCCCTGTAAAGGGAAAAAACACCAACAGGCAGTAGATAACATAGCGTTAAGTAGGAAAAATGGCTACCAGTTAAAGTGGGCACAGGTTGAGAAGTTGAACCTAGGCCATGAAGTAATAGCTCAAGCAAGGGAAGACATTATACATTGCCTGGCTGAGGGGACTCCTCCCTCCCTTTTAGTTACCCAGTTTACAGTACTCTTAATGAAATTAAAACTGGCGCTCACTCGTGCCAAGCCTGTAAACCTTAATCGAAGTAAAGGATGGTTCGACCACGAATGTTCCACAGCAAGGAATGCCCTTATCAAGGCCATAAAAGCCCATCATAGAGATCCAGTAGTGATAAAACTCCTATGTAGTAATTATAACCATGCCAGGAAATGAAGAGAGAAGAATATTAGAGAGAAGGCCTGGAATGATCTTGAACAAGCTGCTATCTCGGGCAGCAGCAGGGAGTTCTGGAGAGTTATAAATGCCCCTTATTTTAAAGACGCCAAGGATCCTTACCTGGACTCACACGTAGATGAGGATGCATGGTTGGGATACTTTGAAAGCATCCTTAGCACTTGCCCTGCTCTACCATCCACTGAGCTACCCTCATTGTCACAAGGAAGCCTGAGATTCTCTCTAACAGAAGTTAGAAGAGGGTTGGAGTATTGCGCACCAGGGAAGGCCCCAGGCCCGGATGGGGTCCCGATTGATCTTTTTCAGAAAACTAGGATATGTAGGTCCCCTTACTAACAAATGTTTTTAATAAAATAGCAACAGAGGGTCCTCCATCATCCTGGAACAAGAGTGTAATTGTCCCTATTTATAAGAAAGGGGATAGGGGCATTCCTAAGAACTACCGTCCAATTTCCCTTCTGGATGCCACTGCGAAGCTCAAGGGTCAGCTCTTATTATCCAGATTGGAGGACTGGGCTGAAGAAAATAATATACTGATGCAGGCGCAATAAGGGTTCCAGAAGGGAAAGGGGACGGTGGACCAATGCCTACATTTGTCACTCTGTATAGAAAAATATACTAAAGTGAAAGGGGGGAGGGTCTACATGGCTTTTATGGACCTGTCGGCGGCCTTTGACTGTGTCTCCCATCAGAAGTTGTGGCCAATGCTGGAGGGGATGAGGGTTGATCCCCTGATAATCCGCTTTATTCGCCAGCTATACACCAATGCCATTGCTTGCGTCCGGTATGGCACAAATGGGGAATGTACACGTTCATTTAAGATCGAGAGGGGGGTTAGGCAGGGTTGTGTCCTCGCCCGTTTCTTTTTTCCATCTACACAAATGGGGTGGAGGCCGCCCTGACTGGCTCACCTCTAGCGTGCCTACATTTGATAACATCCCCCTTTCAATATTGGCGTATGCTGACGATGCGGTCCTAATTGCCAGGACAGGGGTTGCTTTACAATCTCTTATAACATCATACGCCTCATTTATGGCAACTTTAGATCTTAGAGTAAACGAAACAAAATCATTTATCATCATAGCGGGAGCCAGAAGAGTAGCAAAACCCCCCCATTTCCAGTTGGCCTCAAAGAAAATTTAAGTGGTAGACTCCTTCCCATATCTGGGGGTCTTATTTGATAAGAACCACTCCTGGAAAAATCTGGTGGCGTTAAGAGCACAGGGCAAGGAAAGGAGACTTCAGGCTATTAAGGGCTTTGCAAGGAAGCTGGGAGCTAGCCCTCTGGACATGATTAAAAAGATCTATTGTGCTAAAACAAAGGCAGCTGCAACATATGGGGCGGGAGTCTGGGGGATGGCAAACTCGGATCAGCTCCAGAGGGTAGAAGATACCTTTTTTAAAAATCGGGCTTCATTACCTCATTCTCTTTCAAATTATATTTCAAATTATATTTTACACCTTGAATTGGGGTTACCCTATTTGCTTGATACCATCAGACTGGCTCCAATCCTTGCTTTGATTTGGCGGAGGTCCACTGTTAATTTAACGCAACGCATAATTGCCAGCTGCATGAAACTGGACCACTACAAGAGGATTGGCTGGCTTAGATATATAGAGGCCGAATTGACTGCAATTGGGCAGGGAAACTTATTTAGGGACCCCTCATTGTGTAGGAAGGTATTGAAGCGGCAAATTACTGAGTTGTATCTCCAGAGGGCTAACTTTCTCCGGAGGGAAAAGAATCGGCAACAAAAGGCGACAATTGCATATGATCTTATTCCGCCAAGAATAGGGGAAGGAATTTCATACCTTTTATGCATCAGCCTCGCTCACCATAGATTCATTCTACTGCGTTTTCACCTGAACTACATCTCTCTGATTCTAGCTCTCCCAATGAGGAAGTTTAAACACTCAGATTTGCCCCCCTGTCCGTGCGATAACCACTCGCCCCAAACGGATCTACACGTAGTACTATTCTGCAAGTTTTACCACACTGAAAGGAAAGCTTTTATCCTACCAATTTTAAGGCGCTATAACTTTACACAGTGCAGGGTGGCATTGTATTTCTTAAAGGCACTCCCTGACCCCTTCTTCTGCTTCTCTGTATCATGTTTTTTGTGGGCATGTGTGAGAAAGAGGAGGAATCAGGCTTTGTTGACATAACTTGCTGTATTAACGGGAATAATTGGTTTCATTTAAGTGATGGGGGCCCAAGAAGCAAAATAAAATTGTACAAAGACTATGATTGCACCCATTTATGGCTTTTAAATATTAGTTTTTGTGTATAGGGCCAATTTGTTGAAATCCCCAAAAATGTTATATAGATCTTAATTGTTTTAACTGTTTTTACATGGTTTTTATAATATTGTGTTATGTTCTATTTGATGAATTGACGCTTTTATGATCTGTTTTAAGAAGAGATCGAATAAAGACTATGAATGAAATGATTACAATCTCTTTCTGACCCAACTCAGGCAATGTTTTGGAAAAGACAAACCCAGCAGGTGCACATATAGGGCTCCTTACCATACAACAAGGCCAAAGAGATTTTTTTTCATATATCAGTCACTTTGAGTAACTAGTATCAGAAGCTGCCAGGACCAAAAAGGAGACATGTCTAGCTTTCCTTTCGAGACTGTGATAGGAATTAAAGGATATTCTATCATTAGTGGTGACAAGACCCATTACTATAACAGCCTTCTTAGATTTAACAATACAAATGTATGCACAACAAAAAGCACACTGGTCAGAAAGATGTGGTAAATTTAATAGAGTGTTGCACTCTATATTATCCACAGAGACTGTTAGGCCATTGAGTAAAGGTTAGCCTAAGGAGATTGGGGAGACACTGATAGAAAGAAAGACCCTGTAACGTAGGATAATGTCTGTATTGTTGATGTGTTGGCTGTTTTGTGCATCGCTGATCCCAGAAGCAGGGAAATGGAGCCTCTTGCTTCTAGAAGAGAGACCTAGGATGGGCATCAGCCTCAAGCAAGGTCAATTTTCATGTAATTGCACTTTGGCCTTTGATCATAAGGTCTGTGGTGGATTCCGGGGCCTCAGAATGGTTTATAGATTTTAAATTCCAAATGAATAAAATAGATTCCACTATAGAAAACAAAGCATTTATGGGACAATTTAGACCTCTGGTATGGTTAAATTGGAAACAGTACCACTGTTTATGGTGATGGACAAGGGCATGTAGAAAAGGTATCATTCAACATTATGGATGCTCCAACTTTTCCCATTGTGCTTGGAATCTACTGGCTATGATTACACATTCCGGGGACAATCCGGTACATTAAAGAACACGTATCAGTTTACAGTACCCACAACAGAAAAAGAAAGAACAGTTGAAGCTAGTAACATTCTAGCTGTTCACAGAGGTTTCCTTGATGACTTTAGCAAGAAATGGGTAGATGAGGTACCCCACCATCAAGCTTGTCATTACACTTTTGACTTAGTTCCCAGTCCAACAATTCCTCCATTGTCAGAGTTATCTATTAACTCTCAAGAAAGACAAAGTATTATGTTAGTTCCTTCAGAAAATATTAGGAAAAGGTTTTATTTGGCATTCTACCTTCCCAGAAAGAGCTCAAATATTCTTTATCCCAAATCAACCAAAGAATGTAGACCATGTATTGATTACCAGCAATTGACTAAGAATGCTAACTGAACTAGGTCTCCTTTTCTCTTTATTTCTGTTTTATTAGGTGAGATCAAAACAGCAAAGATATTTTCAAAGGTGGTCCAGATCCGGGAGAGTGGAAAACAACCTTCAGCATTGATTAGGAACATTATGAATATTTGGTGATGCTATTTGTGCTTTGCAGTTGCCCTGCTCTTTTCAGCATTTTGTGAGCAAAAGCAAGGATTAGTTGAACATCTGTATTGAGGTGTATGTACATGACATTTTGATCTCCTCTGACACTCTCCAACAATGCTGAGTCCAAATAAAGGAAGTACTGAAACAACTCAGGAAATATTCCCTATACGCCAAAGCTGAAGATTGTGTGCTCAGATTTTTTTAAATCGTATTCCAAGGCTTTAAAAATTCTAATTATGTTATGGTGAAACAAGTTCTTGACTGACCTTGTCATTGTAATATCAAAGTGATCAGGAGGTTTGGCATATTTTCTAATTTTATCAAACATTTTCTACAGGATTCATAAACAGTATTGCACACATTATTCGACTCTTTAAGAAGGGGTAGCTATTCACTTAGGGAGAGGAGTAAGATTTGGCCTTCAGTACATTAAAGGCTGCCTTTACCCCTATATCTATTTTGCGATATCCTTATTTACAACTGCCATTTATTGCAGAGACTGATGCCTTATCCTATGCATTAGAAGCAGTTCTGCCCAAAATAATCTATAAATTAGGGTATTTCGGATTGGCATCTTCTATTCAAGAACCCTAACCTAATGAAACTACAGCATATATGGCTGGGAATCTCTAGCCTTAAAACACCTTTATACATTAAAGACATAACATGGAGGAGGCCACTCTTAAGATCACAGTTTGTATGGATCAAAAACAAAATGCATATCTCCAGTTCATGAAATGCGCAAATGTAAGGCATACTCACTAGTTAATATTCTTTTCCCATTTTGATTATCAGCTCAGTAAACATGATGCCTAATCAATCTAGCTTTTTTGGCCGTTGCTATGCCTCGAATGGATTCAAAAATAGAAAGATAAAGGACTTACTATTCTGATGGCAAAGACTCACTCACTCTGTTAAAAACGATATTAATCAGTCTGCTCCTTGTTCTCAAGCTAAGATCTCTTGTTCTTGATTAACAGGATTGATTCAAACACTTCCCACTGCACAACAGCCATGATTATGATTTCTATGCTTTCCATAGTCCAATTACTCAGAAGATCAATGAACTGAGCAATTGAATCAGCTTCTAGAACAATATCAAGGATGCTTCCTCATGACTCACCCTGCATAGTGAAGTGAATGGCTATGTCTGTCAGAATTTGCTCATAACAATTCTTGACCTCTAATTAGTTACATGGCTACTTCCACACTCTACTGCACCTTTGTATTCCACCATCTTATGTTGCCCTCTAGTATTGCCCCTTCTGATTTACCATCAGTCTTCAAACATTAACATTTTATCACAACTATAAAATGCTAAAATTCTCAATACTGAAGGCCAGAGATCATCTGATGTCATCATCATACTTCATTCCATTACAAGACACAAGCAAATTGATTTCCATGTGGCATCTTCCCACAGGGGAGGTCTCTTTCTATGTTTTCTTCCACGCTTGTGGGTTCATTCCAGATCTTATGATTCTTAGTGGCAGCAGCAGTTTGGCTACAGTTACCTGATAAGTGGAGAATCCACCTGGCAGTACACTTCTCACATGTTACACCTACTGGGGTGATGAGGGGAAATCATCCTCCACCCACATTGGTTGATGGTCCCCCAGGTAGAAGCTATCCTAGACCACAGAATCCACCATGGACATATACAAAATGTGATTCTATGGAAGGAGCATGATGTGTCAGAGTATTCTTGCGAATCTGCACCTTTTGGTCATGCTCCCAGATTAGCCATGGTTTTATATGTTCAGTAGCAAAATAAGCAAATAATTTCCACCAGCTTCTTAAATCGGGGAGGTTTGGGTAGGGGATTGTATCAGGGTGCAAAACAAGAAGCAGACTATTTTACACTCTTCTTACCTACTCTCTCTGTCTCTCTCTCTCTCACATACACACACACAGGCAAGCACACACACACACACACACACACGTTTAGCAAAGAAAAACTTTTGAAACAAGACTGGGCAGAGGGGATAGGAAAAAAGTAAAATGGTTGGACCACTAACCAGCTCACTTCTGGGTTACCTATTCACTTTGGGTTGGCTGCACTAGTATTTAAACCACTCATCTCAGTATGAAAGCTGCCTGGCAAAGATTGTTTATAGCTTCCTCACTCACTGTTTGATTCATCACCCAATTAACCATTTTTTTACTTTGTTGTTGTTCTTCCCTTTTAGTTCTCTTAGTTCTTAGCTAGAGTCTAGCTGGGTTCTCCATTTGTGTGTTTGTATCTCCTGCTGAATCGCCTTTGGCGCTCATTGCTATCCAAGAGATCTCAGCCAGTTCCAAGTTGGCGCAAGGGCTAATCATTGCCTCATCAGCCCTGGAGCTTGGTAAGTCATGAAAACAGTTTCCTCTATACAGGACATATGACTATACTTACCTATTCTTTCCTTGTACTACTTTTCTCTTGGAGTGCTAACAAAGACAAATACTCTGTAGTCGGGGTAGAGAACTCTGTACACATAAGTATAAGAAACGTGGAGTTATAAAATTCCGCTAGTAGTTTGTGAATACCAAAAAGTAGTAAACCTGCACACCTTTATGAATCAGGCCCTTAATGCCTAGTATTGCAGAGAGAACCATCTGGTCAACTTCTAAAACTCATTATTTATCATCACATCGGTGGTGACTCCTGTTTCAACCAGGAAAGGAAATTTACTGTTAATAATGTCAACATCTGGTATTAGGTCTTTGATGTTCTTCTACTCGAGGTGGAGAAACCTCTGACCAGGCAAAAGAGCGTACCTAGAACTAGATTATTGAGCAATTCTACATTGGCAGACCTGAACATGTCCCCTTCTGCATCTTGTATTGCATTTCCCTTGAAGAGCTGCTGGCCATCCATTAACATGAGTAAGACAGTAGCTACAGCAGGCACAGTCATTACCCCTTTTTATTGCCAAAATGCAATTGTCCTTGATGTATAAAAGGTGGCCCGTCCAGTTGTCCACTGGGCGTCATTGATTAATTACTTAAACATGTACTAACTGAACCGTGTATTCCATGCCAAAAATGCATTCATTCTGTCTGGTGTTCTGCAACTGCCTGTCCATAAAGCTGGAATATTCACATCCAGCTATGATCTGTGACTTCAACGACTTCAAAGTTCTGTATTTTTTAAATTCAGTTCTTGATAAGTGCATTCATTCTGGTGGCAAGCACAATTAAAGGTCTCTGTTTCATTGAGTGTAACGTCACATCCATAGACAACGTTCTTTCCGGCAGAAAACATGTCAGGCACCCTTTCATCCCTTCCTAAGTATCAGTGGTCATCTGAAGGAAGTGTAAAGTCAATATTATGTGTGGAGAATTAACACTTCCATCAATCAATCAATCTAGATTTGTAATACGGCTAATCACCCATGATGGTATCCAGGTGCTGAGAGTACTGCTGCAGGGGGGGGGGGCTTGCCTGGGGTGATTACTGGGTAGACCATGCAGGCTCAGCCCAGCCACCCATGCATGACCTGGACTCTCTTCCTGACCAGCTGGCCAGAAGATTCCTCATCCTCAACCTCATATTAACAGTTGCTCCTACCATCCTCCTTTCTCCTTTTTCTCCTGCTCCTACAATGCAACCACCAGTGCCTCCAATGTTGCCCCTGACGTCCTAGATTATCGAATCACAGTATTAGTTATACTTTTTACTTACTATATCTTGTATTTCTTTATACATGGCATTGCATTGGAGATTGTTCTGACCTTGTTTGATGCAACTATCAAGGTGCTGTAATGATGAGTGTATATTTGTTCTACTTGATTTTGCTCTATATGTAAAAATGCCAATGAAGAAATATTTAAAAAGAAAATACTGCTGCAGAGACCTCAGTTGAACATCCAGGACTGCTGCTGTTTTTACATCACCAACACCGGTCATGGACACTACTACTGCTAGTCCCTAGTTTCTGAAGACACAGGCGGGATGTATGATCAAAGCGCTACAAAGACTCATTGAAGAGATTATGTATATATTTGTAAAAAAATGTAATTTCTTTATTTAAAGAGGGGGAGATGAAGTTTTCTGTGAGTTTGCAATGATGGAACTCTTGTGACTCCTGATGGGCTCCATAGAACTATGACGTAAGCATTAGAGCATAGTGAAGTGAATGCAGGTTAAGAATGTTGAGTTCATGGTTACACATAGAAGAATAAAGACGTGCTACTGTAAGCTCCATGTATGGCATAGTCATTGGCGAGTACTCCAGCTGCTGTGTGGAATTTCTATGGTGAGCTGGCTCTTCAGTGAGGTGTCTCCTTTTATCTGCATGTAGCCTTTCTTGAGGTATCTTCCCTTTCCTGTTCCACAGTTGCCATTTTGGGCTAGCAGTTTCTCAACTCAGTCACTTGATGTTCTGGGTTTCTGTCTCTTCTGTGCAATGGCCAGCTTTAATAATTAAGGTCCATTCACTTGGCACACAATTGGGGGCATATTTACATGCCCACACAAAATGTGGTGCAAGAGCAATGCCACTCAAAAATTAGATTTATGAAGCCATGCAAGGTCACCTTGTATGGGTCTGAGTGGCTTCATAAATCTTGAGTAAAACAACGCAACGCAAATCGCTGTGTTGCCTTACTCTGTGCCAGGGAGGCATTCCAAGGGTGTTGCTTGGGTGTTCCCATGCAACTCCCATGGCTTTTGAGGCATTCCCAGATTTACCAGAACTGTTAAACCTGGGAATGCGCCAAAATGATATACCACCACAGGGGAGTCATAATGAGGCGAAATATCTTCATTTCTCCTTGCTACCTCCGCTTTCTATGTGCCCTGCATTCTGAAGCAAACATAAAAAGAGGAATTTTCCTTTCATGATTGTTTTTTTGCAGTTAGGTGCCCCTTCCTGCACAAAAACACTCCTGTCTGGAACAAAGGCACCCTTGCACCATGGAATGTGTTGTATTCTTTTACATGCAGCACATTCCGGCCATTTCCCTGTAATGCAGAACAGCAAGGTGACTTGCTGCGCTGCATTGCGTTACTTTGCCATACATATGCCTCTAAGTTTAAATCTCTTATCTCCCTCTGCCTGTTTATACATCCATAAGATTTGTACTGCATTTGGGAATATGGAAATGTTACTACATAATTCCTCAATTAATGTAAATTATGCAGCTGCTACTCAGCTAGGTTTGCACATTATATACCATTAAATATATAAGGTTTACTGGAATAGAGCAATTAAATATCAGACATGATCTTATGTTTCGATATGGTTGAAAGTAATAGTATTTATGAGTTGTCCTCAGACCCTCCTCTTTGGAACCTTTTGAGGTTCAGCTTTGACTGTTCAATGCCCTTGTCTGTGATTGGTCTTTACTGGGTCAGGAGCTCCTTTAGCTCTCCTTGTGATCTAGGCTTTGTGAGTGTACAGCTTAGCTCTCCTGGTACAGACATCTTCCATGGTGATGGCATGTTTTTCCTCAGCTCTCCCTTCTGCCTGTCCCTGCTGTCTCCCCCTACTCCTTGAGCTCATTGGCAGAGTTTGCTGCACATTGTCCTGGAATCTGTTTTTTCTGTTTTTCTATAGTTCAGCTTGATCCTAGTGTCCATTGAGTTTGCTAGCCCTATTGGTTTCATGTGAATTCATAATTTCTGCTCTGATCTCCCCATGTTCAGCCTGCTCGTTTAAGTTTGGATTCAAGTGCCATTGCGCTGTTACCTCACAAGACACCATGGGTTAAGGTTGCCATTTCCAGAGTTTCAGTTGTTCCTCTCCCACACATGGTGATTGCTTTGGTGGCATGTTTCTTTTGTAACTCTGAAGATCAGGCTTGGTCTTGCATTTGGTTTCCAAGTGGTTAGTATGATGATTTGTGGTGCTCTTTCAGGTCCTGCTTCCACTATGTTGAGTTTTGTTGACTCAATTGTAGATGCAGATTTGGGAACTCAGATTCTTGGGTCCTCAATCTTGCAAGTATCTTTTGTTGCCTTCCTGTGGCTTGCTTGGGTACTATTTTATCATTACAATGTGCATTGTGCTATGGCTTTAGGACTGTGGTTGGCTCTTGTTATATAATGTTTTCTATATGATATTCCTCTTGCTGCTGGCTGTGATTTTATGAGTGTATGGGTAGTACCTGAGTAATTATTGAGTGCCTGAGTAGTGCATGGGAGATTGGATAAGTGTCTGAGTAATAACTGGTGATTGCATGAGTAGTATGTACAATCTTGGATGAGTGTATGAGCACTGCCTGGATGTTTGGGTGAGTGCATATGTAGTCCCTGTGTGAATAGATGCGTGCATAGTTAGTGTCTGGTGATTAGATGACTGTATGAGTAGGTGATTGAATGAGTGCATGAGTACTGTCTGATCCATTGGATGAGTGTGTGAGTAGTGTCTGTTAGATTAGATGAGTATATTAGTAGTGCCTGTGTGGTTGGATGAGTGAATGAGTTCTGTCTCAATGATTGGATTAGTGTATGAGTAGTGCTATGCAGTTGCATGAGTAGGAAATAGTTGATTGTATAAATACATGAGTAGTGTCTGGGTGAATAGATGAGTGTGTGAGTAGTGCCTGGGTAATTGGATGAGTGGACGAGAACTACCTTGATGATTAGATGAATGCATGGGTAGTGCTTCAGTGATTACATCAGTGCCTGAGTAGTGTCTGTGTGATTGCAAGAGTACTTACAAGTTAGGATCATCATCTGCACCACACATCTCAGACTACATGTACAAGTACAGACATGGCTAGCCATCCTACTAAGAAAGGAATATAAATGTACCATCACCCTCCTGCCCATCCCGGATTGTGAAAGCTGCCTATTCTCCATCACCTTCTCTTCTGCACAGACTTTCTCAGGGGTTTTAATTTACCGTCCACCGGGTCCCTATAGGAAGTTCTTAGAAAATCTACCAGACACCCTGGCCAGCCTGCTGGTGAAGAAAACACACATAACGATCCTAGGAGACCTACATTTTTATCTCGAGGATCAGAATCTCCCAAATGTTAGGAGGCTGCTGCATGATCTGGAAGGGCTACAACTGACCCAATTGGTATCATCCGCCACACACATTAAGGGGCACACATTGGATGCAGTAATTTCCAACGACCCCAAAGTTACTGCAGCCCTGCCAATACCCGTGCCATGGTCAGACCACTTCATTCCTTTCTCTCTCTGCTTGAGGGAAGCTGAAAAGATAAATCCCCAACCCACAAGGGTCTCCCAGGGGAAGAACTGGGCGAAGCTTAATCAAGAGGCGTGGAAGGAATGTTTAACTTCCTCTGCCCCCGGGATACAAGGAAAGGTTGAAGAAGCTTATTCCGGTTGGGAAAACTGGGTTAATCGCTCATTGGATAGGGAGGCCCCAAAAACGACCCTCAAACCTAAAACCTCAGTTAATAAAGCACCTTGGTTCAATGCACAACAGGCATTATTAAAGAAAAACTGTAAAAAACTGGAAAGACAATGGAGGAAAAGTTACGACCCCTTACTCAAAGTTTCCTATAAGGCAGCCATCAGGATCTACCATAATAATATTAAAGATGCCCAAGCGAAATTCTTTGAGCTAAATATCAGTCAAGCACAGAACTCATGTAAGGAACTCTTCAAGGTTGTCAAATCTCTAACCTCCCTAACAGAACATTCATTCTCCGCAGGCCTCTAAAGGAAAATGTAAGGACCTAGCGTCTTTTTTTGCCAAAAAAGTCTTTGACATCTAAAGTTTCTTTCATACCGGTACGAGCTCACGTCAGGTTGAGAATGAATCTATTATCTACCAAGAAGGCAATCAGGGATGGAGCCCCACCCAGTCGGTTCTCACCTGCCTCCCGTCTACCAACATAGATGGGGTGAGATCGCTGATGGAGAGGATTAAATCAGGTTCTCCTTTGGACCCAGCCCCACCACATGTGCTGGGGAAGGTCATGGAGACCTTGCTACCCTCTGGTCGAAATTATTAATTTCTCGTTAAAGGAAGGTGAAGTCCCAAAAGCCTGGAAACATGCAGTAATTAGACCACTATTAAAAAAAGACAACGTGGACCTGTCCCGACTACCGACCAATCTCACTCCTCCCACTAATGAGTAAAGTAACAGAGAAGCATGTTAACGGAGCTTTAACAGAATTCCTGGAAACTAATCACTGTTTCCACCCCACTCAGATGGGCTTTCGGGCTCAACACAGCGGTGGAAGAATTAAAAATGACTTTGGATCAAGGAAGGTCAGCCACTATATTGCTCCTCGATCTTAGCCCGGCATTTGACACCGTGGACCACTCAATCCTACTAAAGAGGCTGTGGGAATGTGGCATCCGAGACAAACCCCTGGAGTGGCTGTCCTCCTTTCTGGAGGGCAGAAACTTTCAAGGCATGGAAGCTAACTTCTTTTCCAGCCCTATGCAACTGGCCCGTGGAGTGCCAAAGGGCTCCCGGCTCAGCCCCACACTGTTTAATGTCTATGTGGGGCCATTGGCACGCATCGTCCAGGAGTTCGTTATCTCCATGATATTGTATGCAGATGACACACAATTGGTGGTCGCTCTCGACCCCAACAACAAGGGTGATGCAGACTCCATAGTGCCTTGCCTGAAAAGAGTGGTGGAATGGATGACAAACAGTTGCCTAAAGCTGAACGGGGATAAAACCGAGCATATGGTGCTCGGAAATAAGGCAGTCCCCAGGCCTATGATTAGCTGGCCTAAATGCCAAGGTAATCTACCAATCGCCAACCCGACTATCAAAAATCTCGACATCTGGCAAACAAGGAGCTAACGATGGAAAACCAAGTGAAAAACCTCGCAGGAACCTGTTTTGGGCTGCCTAGAATACTCTGTAAAATTCTGGAGCGCATCCCCCGCAGCTAAGGAAAACAGTAATCCATGCACTGGTTACATCACATTTGGACTATGGTAACTCCCTCTATCTGGGGGCACCAAAATACGTCATAAAAAAACTTTAGGTGGTACAGAATGCCACAGTCAGAAGGCTGTGTAAAGCCCCCATCCAGGAAGCCGTGGGGAAGCACTTAAAAGCACTACACTGGTTGCCGATTGAGGTGAGAGTCAAATTTAAGACCCTTTGCCTAAAGCACAAGGCCATACACGGCAAGGGCCCGGGCAAAATTAGAGATCTGGTCCACCTATATGCCCCGAACAGAAGCCTTCGCTCTGGCACCGAACGGTTGCTAAAAGTAACCAGAATCAAAAGAGCCTGATGGGGCGGCAGATCTTTTACACGCCTGGCACCCAAGTTATGGAATTCTATGCCAAGGGAGTGTAGATACACGGAAGCTGAACCTATTTGCATTAAAAAGGTTAACAGCTGGCTCTTTACTCAATACCATTAACCTCCATGGTCTCAGTATTGGTAGCTCCGCTAGCGTTGGGAGGCCCTTTGGCAGCCATGCGCTTTATAAATACCCTAAACATCAACATAAACATAAACATGGCTGAGGCATGGAAGAGGTCAGACATTCAAAGTTGTCAGAGTACGCTTTCATGTTTCAAGCACAGACATCAGTCTCAATGGCCTACTTGCAATGTACCTTTGTAGAGAGTTATATGGACTAGGATAGTGGTTAGTACACTTGGGAACATGTTTTAAACCTCACATTTCTTGGCCAATTTGATTAGAGAGACCTCCATGCCAGGCATAACTCAAAATAAAAGGCCAACTCCTGTCATGCCCCTCTTATTAGTGTCAGCATCTCTCCAGAGATCTCAATGAGTATGTCAGTGTCTTTTAGGGGGGAGGGGTGACACAAGTAAAGTAGCCTATGGGCATTACACTGCCTCTGTTTCAGACCGCATGCTCTGTAAATATATGTAGAAGAAGCTACATGAATGACTTTCTGCTTATTATACAGGGCAGCGGGGTATGAGGCTTTGTGTTTAAGTGCTTTCATGAGACCTTCTTAGAAAAGAGATGAGTGGTTCTGGGACTGAAAGGTGAAGTAGCTCTGTCAATATTTGGTCAGGGGCATAATAGACCTTTTAGTTTTCAAGTTAGGATCATCAGCTCACATTTGTCTACCAGTTTGATAAGAGAGGCAGAGCTCGCAGTTCCAGGCCTAACCAAAAATTAAAGGCCGTCTCTTATCATGCCACTGTTATTAGTGACAGCATCTTTTCAAAAACCTTAATGACTGTGTCGCTGCCTTTTTGGGGTGAGATGACACATGCAAAGTAGCTTGTACTTACTACATTAGCTAGGAATTAAGCTGTGTGTTCAAGTTCTTCGATGACACCTGCCTATCTAAGACATATGTGTTTTTGGTAGTGAATGGTGCAGTAACTGACTATATTTCTCTAGGTGTATGATTGAATGTGTAGTTTTTAAGTTAGCGTCATCAGCTGCACCACACATGTCAGACTACATGTAGAAGTACAGACATTTCTGAGACATGGTAGCAGTCAGATATTAAAACTTGACAGAATATTCTTTCAGTTTCAAAGACATATATCACTATCTGCAGCCTACTTGATAGAAATTAATACAATTGGGAACATGCTTTAAACATCATATTTCTCTATCAGTTTGTTAACAGAGATAGAGCTCACAATACCAGAGCTAAGCAAAATGAAAGGTTGTCTTTTCTCATGATGCTCTTATTAGTGTCCACATCTTTCCAGAAACCTCAATGAATGTGTTAGTGTCTTTTAGGGGTGAGAGGAGAGATGTAAAGTAGTTTGTAGGCACTAGACTACCTTTGTATCAGACCATATGGTCTGTAAATGTATGTAGAAGGGCCTGTATGGATCACTTTCTGATTATTATACAGGGCAGTGGGGAATGAACCTGCATGTTCAAGTGCTTCCATGAAGACTTCTTAGCAAAGAGATTAGTACTTTTGAGAGTGAAAGATGAACTAGCTCTGACAATATTTTTCTAGGGGTATGATAGACCTTGTAGTTGTTAGGTTATGGTCATCAGCCATACCACATGTGTTAAATTATTTGTATACGTACACACATATTTGTCAGATGGTACCAGTCAGATATTCAAACTTGACTGAATACATTTTAATGTTCAAGCACATACATCACTATCTGCGGCCCACATGCAGTGTACCATTGCAAAGAGTTATATGGACTAGGATTTAGGTAAACAGACTTGCTAATATGTTTGAAAACTCACATTTCTCTTCCAGTTTCATTAAAGAGGTCGAGCTTGCAGTAGGAGACATAACACAAAATGAAAGGCCATCTTCTATTGTATTACTCTTATTAGTGTCAGAATCTTTCTAAAAACCTCAATGAGTGTGTCAGTGCCTTTTAGGGGTGAGATGACAAATATAAAGTAGCTTTTAGGTACTAGAGTACTTTTCTTTCACACTGATGAAATGTCCGTACATGTTGAAAGTTTGATGAGTAACATATTTGTAATTAATATACAGTTCATCACCAACATTAGATCCTATATTCTTACCTTTCAAGTAATTTAGATAGTTAATGTAGTAAAGATATTTTTGGAGGAGAATTGTCATAAACAATACTAAAGGAGTTTTCGGTCCTGAAGTATAACTGTTATTTAGAAGAAAAACAAATATATAAGTACATTATGTTAACCTCTTCCATGCGTCGGACGGCCCCCGGCCGTCTGACATCATGGTGGGCATGTGCGGAGGACGTCCGGGGGCCGTCCGAACCGCACATGCATGGAATTCTCCAGCACCGCAGGGGAATTCCGGCCGCAGCGAAGCAGTTAAGAAAACATTGATATTAATTTTTTTTTGTAAAAATACACATTGTATTATAATTAGATACCAGTATCAGTTTCCCTTTTTTAATGTTCTAATATTTCATATAACTTCACCATACATGGTGGTTTAAATGTAGCATCATCATTTAATAGTGGGGATAAAAACAATCGAATGAATTGTATAACAAAAAAGCAAAAGTGCATGTACATCATTATAAATATGTGTAACTATGCTTTACACTCACTATAATTTCTTAATCACTTGTTTCATCTATAGTAACTCTACTACTTAACATAAATAGATTTTAAAACATTAACTATCACTATTATACCTGGTACAGTACTGTAAAACAAATATATATTCTACTTGCTTTTTAAGTCAGTCTTCAAAATGAAAACACTAATTATGAATACTGGTAGAATCCAATCCATTCGCTTTTTTAACAACATCACCCCCATTAGGCCGGATGAAGTTCTTAGAACTTTGGCTACGGAAATAAAATGTAAGAATTAGCTAGTAGAGAAGGCAATCTAGCTTTGAATTTCAGGTTGGTATCATTGCAATGTGTCCATCCGCTGATACATTTTAAAAACACAGTATAGTGTCCAGATGATATAGTAGCTCCTTCATGAAAAATAATAGTGAGTGTTGTGTAAGTTCTTCCTGAAATAGATATTTGGCTTGGTTTGAAGTTTGTAATTTCTGTTTGTAATGTGTTCCATCTGCTCTTCAGTGGTGTAGCATTAAAATTAGATATTTTGCAAATCTTTGTATGTGCAGTAAAGACAAAATGTCTGATCTACAATATGAGCATGTCATATTTTAATTTGTGTTTTATTCAATTTGTTAAAAGATTCTGTTTTGCAATCTGGTAGTGTTTAGTATAGGAATCGTTCTGTATGTACTTCAGTAGTAGAGGTAAATACACAATCTTCACAGCTATGCTCCCATTTGTAACTTAGTCCAAATAGGTTATCAATATTTACTTCTTTGCCTTCTAATACTCCATGCAAAACCATTAGAAATTCTTGTGCATCTGGTTGTATATTGAGAGTAAATGTCACTGATCCACTACATATATCCAAAAGATGTCGAATTCCAGAAGCAGTATGTATTTTAGTTCTGTCAGTAAGCAACTGTTGAAGAAAATAATGTAGTGCAGAACAGAATCTTTTTTTACGGTTTTCCACGATTTCATTAAGAAGATGTGGTAAATTAAAGATTGCATTGAGAATCATATTAGTATAACAGTTGATCCCTAAAGTGTTTTCTAACTGGTATCCTACTAGATCACCGTTGTTTTTCACTTTTTTCTTCTTTATGCCTTCAACTTTGTCTTGATTCCTTTTCTTATCGTGAATTTCAGTTGAGTTTTTTATACATTTCTATTTTGGACATAGTATACGTTTCTCATATATTGGGTATTCACCTAAATGAGGAGCATAGAGGCTTCTTAAGCGATTGTATTCTCTTACACAACTTCCATAAGCACTAACCTTTTTTACATCAAAGTCAATCAAATACAAACCAGACAATGTTCTTACTCAAGACAATGCAACGTATGCCATTCCTTACTCGAACACAGTACTTGCAATATTTACAAAAGCTCTGTCTATGCTTAAACCTTGAGATTTGTGAATAGTTACTGCCTACTCTAGTGACACAGGAAACTGCTGTTGCCGAACATACAAGTCCTTTACAAGTAAAAAATGTACAACACAATGTCCAATGTGTTTTTCTCCATTAATCTAATCACATTTCACAATTAAAAATTCTATTTCATCTCTTTTTGAAAAAATACAAAATCAACAACTTTTCCTATAGCACCATTTACTAATCCTTCCTCTACATTCAAATTATGATGCAAAATTACTCGACAATGTTTACAGACATGTAAACACTTTTCTAATCCTGAGGTCTTAGATACAGACTGTGAAAAATAATCCAATTTAGCTTATGGTTTTTCAGTTAGTAGAATGGCTACTCAATGGTGTTCCATTTTATCAATAGCTTTAATTTCTAAAATCTGTTACTTTTCCAGTATCAGTAGTTATTCATTAAAGTTAGAACACTCTTGTAGAGTAGGCATTAAACAAACTATGGAATTGTTTTTCACAATCATATTACACATTAGTTCTATTGGTCTTTATTTCAGATGTAAACAAATTCCTTATTAGCCGACTTTACAAATCTTCTTTACCATGTTTTGTGAACACACCAGTTCTTATGTCTTTAAGGACATTTCCATATTCCTCATCAGCTGCTTGTCGCATATTTTTGAAATTATATTGAAAATGTAACCAAATATTTACATTCCTGATACTTCCTAATGATTTCCTTGTCTCACCATGGAGAAGTGTTTTAAAAACAGGTTGCCCTTTAATAGGAGTAAGTTGTAGTAGATCTCCAAATACAATTAAATATTTTCCTCCAAACAGCACATCATACTCTGTTTTAAAATCAGTTGCATTCTCAAGCGTACAAAGACAAGCATTAACTTTGACACCATGCTCACCTCATCATTTATTAAAAGTTAGTTTCTTCAGTACTCTTGAAACTTCATAACAAGCTCTTCCAGATAGCTTCTGACATTCTAGTTTTTTATCATGTCCAACAGGTAGCATTACTAATCGATGTAAAGTAATACCTTTAATGTTGTGTGCTGCTAATCCAGTTGGCGCTGTTAAAACACATGAAAATGTGATTCTGTAGTCCTGTGTAGATAACTTGTCAGAACTTTAATGAAGAGACTTTTTCCTGTTCCAGCTTGACCTCTAATGTATAATAGAAAAGGTTAAAATGATGAACATTGATATTCTTTTTTTTGTGAAGGAAGCCATGTTCTATTTGTTGTTTCACTTGCAGATATATGTCTTTTTGTTCAATGTTCAGTTGTTTTTCTAACTGTTCAAAGTTAATAATATAATGTTGTGCTTACTCCATTGCAGTTTCTACCTCATTCATGGCTATTGCTGCTTCATTTCCAATAATTGGTTATCCAAGTGGACCTTGAGTCAATGGACCAGAACTTTGACTGCTTTGTGAACTTCCTCCAGCTATTTCAGCTGCAATAGTTCCTTCCTGTTCAATCTCATCATTAATCTTTTTTTTAAATAATTGGGAAATACCATAAACTGAATAGTATCTTTTATTGCATTGAAAGAATCTTCATAGCATTCAAAATCTCCAAGGAATTCTGTTTCATTATGCCAGGGCTTAACCAGTTGCAGAAGTGCTAAATAGAAAAATTCTCTCTTTTCCGGAGTTTGACAACTGAGCTTTCTGTGGTTCATAAGATTTCCTTTGGCATGTTTCACTAAACATTCATCACATCCAAATGCTGCATACTCTTCTTCCTTTATATTTTCTGTAACATTACTTTTAAATTTGCAGTGTTGAAGTATTTCATGCAGACATAAGTTATCAAGATGTGGACTCCTTTTTTGATAGTATGTGTCCAACATTTTAGTTTTGAAAATATCAGTGCTTGCTGGCTCATACTCTGCTAAGTATTGCATTTCTGAAATAGATTCTAATGCTCTGTTCCATGTGGAAGCGAAGCCTAGGCTTAATCAAATGATTCCTCTTGACCTTAAATACAAACTGGCTGATCTCAAGCGATCCGAACACTCATAAGATCCTATCTTCTATGAGAAAGCATCTTCAAGCTAAAGCGGTACAATTTCTTGCTGAGACTCTTTTCTGTAGAGATTTCTTCCCACATTTCTTTAATCTCTGACTTCTCAGATTTTGTAATATACAATGTGACGTAACGAGCAATAACAATTGAGTTGTCCGCAACAAACTGAATATCCATGTTTGCATTCCACATTTTCAAAATGACTGGGTTATAGTCATTAACATACTTTGAAGCTTCTATTCTTCTTTTATTTTTTTAAGTTGTATGTATTCTTGGGAGATTTATTTTATGGCTTACCACTGTCAAAAAGCTGTTAACTCGTCCTTTAGAAATATAGGTCGTGGGAATCCAAAACGACATTTTGAATAGAATGTTCCTTTACTCTTGTATTTCTGTCAGCACTATTTACCACATCTATGACTTTGAAAGTGTAAAACTTGTTGTCTCAAGCTGTTTTCTCCTCCTTCTCTTGGATTGGCACATGTAACATACTGTTCGATGAAAGACAAAACAGCCTCATCACTGTCTGTTCCAAATTTTGGTGTATCCTTTATCCATAATAGCATGTGTATATGAGGGGCATCTGTGGCTTGGTACTCTTTTCACCAAAAGAAATCAGTTACCTTTCCAAGAGGTGGAATGCTTTTATTGCAGATAAATGACATCATAGCTTAAAACCTATGGTTAAAATATCTGCAGACATTTGCTGGATCCAAAGAATAAAGGGGCATATTAGCAAGGGCAGTATCGCCACTTTAGAGGCACTTTTTGCTGCTAAAGTGGCGATATTTTTATCGCCCTATCAGCAAGCTGTCGCTAGCAGGCGTTAGCGACAGCTTTCTGGCGATAGCGACTGGTTTTCCTATCGCCTTGCATGCCAGCGATAATTATCGCTAATGACATGCAAGGTAGGCGTTCCCAACTAAAAGCGACTGAAAACAGTCGCTAACACAAATTCCCATGCCAGTGATCAAGGTTAAGAACTTGGGAGTCATTTTCGATTCTAAACTCTCATATGAAAACCACATCAACCAGGTTACCTCCCTTTCTTTTTACACGCTAAAGCTTTTGAGAAAGATCCTCCCATTTATCCCAGCTGAGCTACGTAAATTGGTGGTCTCAGCACTCGTTCTGTCAAGAGCCGACTACTGTAACGGGCTTTTTATCAACCTTCGGAAAAAGTGCCTGTCTAAGCTGCAGGTTGTGCAGAATGCAGCGGCTCAGCTCTTGCTGAACATTCCAAGACACAAATCTGTGTCAAAGGTGCTCAAGGATTTACATTGGCTGCCAATAAAAAGACGAATTGAGTTTAAGGCTCTATGTATTCTTTTTAAGGCCACACAGGACATAGGACCAGGTTTTTTAAAGCGGAATTTGTTACCCTATATTCCAGTCCATTGTCTCCGCTCATCCTCTGCCCATGATTTGGTTGTTCCCAGGGTAAAAAAATGCTCCTGGGGGGGAAGAAGCTTTCTGGTTGGCGCAACTAGGTTATGGAATTCTCTCCCAATAAGATTGAAACAAGAAACACATCTGTTAGCTTTCAGGAAAGCGCTAAAGACATGGTTGTTCAATCTTTAAAGTGTCTGCGAACCTCCTAGCTTAAATCCTGTCTCTGATGAGCAAGCGCCTTGACACCCTTGGGTGATTGTTTTGCGCTCTACAAATCTCCATTTCATTTCTATTAGCAACGCATGCGAAGCGATAAAAAAACTTGCGCTAAGCGCGATTATCGCTAGAATTTAACACCTGCTAAAACATGACTTACCTGTTTGTTCAATGGGAGGTGGATTGTCAAGCTAAGTCCCCCATGGCGTTAATGCGTGAATATCGCTGGATTTCCAGCGATATTCACACATTTCGCCGGTATCACTGGATATTTTATCGCATTGGAGATAAACGTTGCTAATAACGTGTTATCTCCGCAATAAAATCCAGCGATACGCGGCGATAAAAAAAAACACACTAAGCGCGGTTTGCGATAATTATCGCAAGTTGTTGCTAATATCCGCCAAAGTTCTCCAGCTGTCTTCACTTAAATGTTTTTTATGTTTGAATTTGCTTCTCATAAGAACTCAAGTAAATCCTCCCATGCATATACTGCACAACTAAGTGTTACAAACCAAGTAGGGGGACCTAGGTTTCTCAACATGCATTTTAGTTCACCATGGCAATGATACCAATATTCGTTGGTTTCACGTTGCTACGCCATTAAATTTAGTAGGTGACAGATCAAATTTTCATCCTTTTGTTCAACTTTCTCCATTAGTTGTCTTGCAGAAAGATTTTGTAGATTAACTCCTGTTTTTAATATGGGGTTCACTACATATGAAAGTCCAGACAAATCACTCTCAAAGAGAAAATGAAATAGTTAGGCAATGCTTTGCCGAAATCTTGGATATTCACAGTATAATCTTCATGACAGATATTCAGATGCTGGAATCCATACAGGTCGATCATCAAATCATCCGCCATCTCCACCAGGGAGCAGCTGTGAAAAACAATGAGCTTCTAAACTTTTTCTCCCATATACTCATGGGAGCTCCTTTTGCTTCTTTCATTTAAAATAATTCAATAGTGTTTCCAATGATTTCTTTTGAAGGGAGAGAATGTTTGGTATAATGTTCATGAATCTCTTTACTTCTGGATTTGCCCACTTTTTCATTTTGACCAGTTGAAACTACTGTTTCATCTCGAATGTATCTTGTTTCTTCATCAACATTAATATTCTCATAATAAATATTATTTTGAACCAGGTATAATGTTGCATTTTGTACTTTACTAATATCTACTACCTCTTGCCAGATTATTTTACTCTTTGTTGGTACACGATTTACTAGAATAACTAGAGGCTCATTTTCCTCTCTGTCTACACCAATAGTTGTAATATTTTTCTTAAAATCTAAAGAAAAGTACTGTTGTGTAGTTCCTATATTAACCATACAGGACCTGCGCGTTCGGATAACATAAACTGTGGGTTTGGTGGCAGACTGATTCTGACCACCCCCACCGAGAAATGTTAGCCTGTTTGCATAAGCTAGCTCACAGTGCCACTGGTGTCTCCTCTTATCGGGGAGAGAATAGTTTCTGGCAACCTCAGAACATGACAACCCTGATCCCTGAGGATCGTGGAAACAATGTACTACTTTTCACTCAGTCACTTGTGCTTACTTACCTTGTCTCAGAGATACACAGAATAAACAGCCTGGGCGTTTCAATAAGGGTTTATTGAACAGTTGTTATTCTTGTGTAGAATATATGAGCTGCAACAACCATTAGACAGTATCAGAGATATATGATTAGCAGTACAGTGAATATAAATGGATAGTACAGTTCTACCATCTTGCACTACGTATGAATAAATACATGAATATAAAATGCATTGATAAAAGAAAGCGCGTACTCCTACGATGCCTATCTAGATGTACCTAAGTGTACCTAGCATGTGAGTAGGTGTGAAGCCAAGAATCCCTCTAGGATTTAGTTGAACCTTATTACCTGAAGAGAGAATATAGGAGCCCTTCTTGGTCTCGAGTTGGACACCCCGCGAGGGGTGTTCAGATCACTGTCAGCTGGAACATCTGCATGCAGGAGTCTCAGCGTCTCTGGTCAGTGTGTCGGTCTGGAAGTCTCGGTTCCCTCTAACTAACACTAGCAAGATGTGCTGTATTTATACAGAAAGTATCTAGGGTTCCTTTGTCCCTTGTTGCTTGTATTAGCCATTGTTGGATGTGAGGATGACGTATGGGATAAACCGTGTACGTGGATATGGGGAGGAAGGTGGTGTAGCCCCAGCCTGGTTTCTAAGAACCCTTATGAATATTCATTCATACTGTGTGAGTCTATTGATGGAGTTATAGGACTCTATTGTTTAGGATAAACCCTCCTTCTGCACCCAGGAATAGAACTAGGTAAAGGTTCAATCCTAAAATGCCCGTTACAGTGTAGTATAGGGGAGGTAATGTAGGTGAAGGGGTATGATGTTACCCGGGCCTATATTAGGGTACCTATATGGAACATAACACCCACTCCTCTTCCGAACAGTCAATATTGATAAAAATGCTGGCGAACAATTTCCACTGTTAGGTAGTAGCAGATTAAAACCATTAAAACCATCACAAAGTGTTGTAAAAATATTGTCATAAAAAGCATTTAAAAACAGTTTTAAGAGGTGGAGAAACAGGAGGATAAAAAATCTGTTACTTCGAAAATCAGTTTTTTGGGATTGATACTTAAGCCGAAGTCCTAATTGAGTTCGTTTATATAAGTCGAACCACTACAAGCGTCAAAAGGCCATGCATTTTTCAGCGAAAGTGTCAATTTAAAGGAAATGTTCCAATTTTAGTCAAGTTTTGGAAAAAAAGAAAACTAAATTCTTTCCCAGCACACGATGAGCCAATTATAGATTAAGTGTCCTGGCTGTGAGACGCAACATCGTCGTTGCTTGCTGCTGTAGGGGACGTTCCTTGTAACACCTCGCAAAGTACGTCAATGGAGCACAGATGATATTCAGTACTGCCAAAAGCTGGTGTAGAGGCAGCCGGTGCTGTAGTCGATACCTCGGTGCTAGTGGTGCTAGCGATGGAGCTGATGCTCAACCCAGTTCTTAAAGGCACCTGCGGATTCTCGAGGAATGCAGCCATCAACATAGGAATACGCTGGGGACATTGTCGAGCATAGGCCCTCAGGGGTTCCAGCCGGGTATTCAAGTCCGCAGGCGTGTCCATTGCAAGTGTCAGACACAGGTCCAACATGCATTCTTCACCGCAAAACAGGCATCGAAGAACAGGTAAGATGCAGTCCATCCAGACTGGTCTAAACAATAGGAACCAAGAGGCGCTCAGTTCCCGTAGGCGAGGTGTGCCCAGATGTTGCACCATGCGCTCAAGATATTTGCGCTCAAGGAGTGCTTTTGCCATCTCGTTGGTAATTGGGCCGCCCATTGCGGAGCAGAAAAATGACAATCAGGATCCCTGCGATAGAAAGCAGGATCAGCAGAAGACCTCCAAAAACGCTTCCCAATACGGAGTGTATAAAATTTGAAATAACTCCGAGGATTGTCTGAAAGGTGCTTAGAAATCCTGACCCTATGGTCTTAAATAGGTGTACAATACCACTCGTATCAGACATGTTAAAGATACAACCCACCATTTCTGTGAAATGAAAGGGGCAGTTTGTACGTATAAGTGCCTGTATCTCGGTCGAGGTCCTTGCGATTTGAAGATCAAAGGTCTCTCGAGCGGAGGTTAAGGGTACGGGTTGCTGCAAAAGCATGGCTTTCAGTCTGCTCAAAGTATCAAATTGTATAAAGGAAACATTCAACGAAGGCCATAACGGCGTCTCCTTGACTGTACTTGTTGGGGGAAACAATACTTGCATGCAGCAAGTAACCCTGGAGTTCACAGTGACCAGATAGGCAATGCCCGGAATCATCCCACAGCAACCTCGATCGTTCAGCATCAAGTAACTCCCATTCGAGAGCAGCTCGAATACCGGTGTAATCACGGCTGCTGGAGTCCCTTTCATGTGACAGGACAAGTTTGCTATTGAACCATTGCAAGCTCCGTGCAGTGAAATGTCCTGGCACATGAGAGAACCGCTTAAAGCGTTCTTGCAGTTTGTACTGCTTAGAAACACTTCTCGATCCCCACTCCGGCATCGAAATCTGTATGGTAACTCCCAAGATTCCTTAATGTATTCCTTTCCCATTTTTTCATATTTGCCCGCCTGCCTTTGCTCAAGGCAATATTGAAACTGAAAAGTTGTGACCGGTAGAGTGATGTGGCCATGGATAAGCCATTCCATAGACGGAGATTCCACTACCGTGAATGGTAACCTGTCCAGTTTTTCAATACGGAGCATTGTATATTTTGCTCCCGTTTGTGCCATTTCCATCTGTTTATCTGTTAGATTATATTCAGAAAACAGAGACGTACTGTTGATATAATGCCAAGGCACATAGCCTGCACGCAAAGATTGCAGCGTCCAGCTCAATAACATAACAGAACGTAGCTGAGATTGGCCGTGTTGTAATATGGCTAAATCTTGTTCCAGTATGTCTATCGCAAAAGATACAATGTTGCCTAATGAATATATCCTGGAGGTCAAAGTTGTTAACCCGTTGTCTACCACTGCTAGAGATTTCTCCAAGTTAATACGGTCTATTTCCCGTATTCTCTCTGCGGCCTCTTGTTGGGATATTTTCCAGTTATCATTATAGGCAGCATAGATGCCAGCATATATGAAACGTTTCTGACGAGGTTTCCTGGGACCTAGTAAAAAATCCCTAAGATCCATGTATTGTGAGAGTAAGGCTAAGTGTTATTTCACTTCTGTGAGTGTTGAGGTTTCTAGCCAATCAAGGCACAACTTCCCAACACTGTAGGATGTCACTACCCCTGGATGTTTTCTCTGTACATAACGTGGGTCTGGCCTGTGGATATTGAACCCTTCGGTTATACCCCAGAATCTTTTCAAACCACCCATTTTTTCCAATCAGGGTCTGTTTTATTGTTCTGTAAAATGTCATCTATTGTTGCCCCTTCTTTTGAAGTCGAATTTTGCCACCCCTCCATCTGAGATGGTGTTGGAAATCGAGTTGTGTTCAGGTCCTTGTTCTTGGCTAATCCAATACAGGACGTCTGTTGCACAGTGTCGTTTAGAAATATCATCTGCTGTGGAATGAGGCATGCTCTAAATAGCGCTTCTGTTCCCTGGACTTGCCAGTCCCTAGAACCCAGACTGATTTTAAGTCTATTGTGCCCTTCCATAGGTCAAAACCTTGTTCAGACAATTGGGCAATAAAGGAAGCAGAGTATATATGTTTGGTGTTAGTCAACATAATTTTCAGTGCCGATGTCGGTGTAACTTTATAATAAAATGACGTCGGGTCCGTGGTGTTAAAACCTGAGAAATATGAAAATTTCTGTGCAAATGTATGCAAACTACTTTTTGGTGGTGTAGGGCAATGTTCCCAATGGTGGTATTCAAAAAAATTTCTAGGTGAAATAGATTTGTGTAGGAAATGATGACCATAATGTTGGTAACAGTACAAAGTGTCATAGTCTGAATTACCTTCTAACATTTCAGTGTTCGGAAATGCGACAGTTTGTTCTAGATCAGACAACATGTGATTAACAGTTTCAGAGTCTCAATCATCAGAAAGTGTACTGGAGTTAATGATATCACTTAATGAAATTTTAAATACATGTGAAAGTTTTAAAAGTTCAGTCAGACTGAATATATCAAAATCAACTTTGTCCCAGACTATACCTTCCGGTATAGGAACTGCTGTGATGTTCACTGTTGACAAGTCTCTTTGTTCACGATGTGAAGATTGATGTGGTTTTAAAATCAAATTTACTTTTTGGGCTGTAGAGCTTTGTTGTAGGTATCGTCCATTAATGAGCATGCTAAAAGTTATAACTAAGCCTAGCCGGAAAAGAAAAAATAGAATCCCAGTAATTACCCAGAGTTCTAACCAAGGCGATACCAGGTAAGTCTTTTTAAGAAAGTTTAGAAAGTCTTTAACTTGCTGCTTGCGTGAATTTTGGGCTGGCGTCGTTTCCAGTTCACTTGGATCCAAGGAAAACATATTAAAGTTCATGAAGTAGCCAGAAGCAGTTCGATCAATTGTAGGAATTGCATCGGGATTTGTTGAAATCTCATTTTGCTCTAGTTGAGGCATGTTTACATAGACGTCTGTATTTGGACTAATTGCAACTTGTGTGTTGTTTTGAGTTTGATGTTGAAGTTGAACTTCTGGTTCATGGGGAACGAGTTCCATAGCATTGTTGCTTAGTCCTTCATTCCACACAGGAGGCTCTTCAAACGTGATGAGTCTTTCTGTTTGAACTTCTTGGATGGTAGCTAGAGGAGGGCGTCTCCTACTGTGGAGTCCACGAGGCCTACTGTTCAGTATCGGTCACATAGTGTGGTTTTATTAAGTCGTTTGAGACAAATCTTTTCTCCTTTTTTCCGGCAAGAGGCGGCAAAAGTACAGTTTTTGTTCCTTGAACTGCTAGGACAGGTACAGGCTTTCTGTATGATGGTCCAAATTATTATTTGTCCGCTATTTTTTCTCCGATCAGATCCCCGACTTTTGGGATCCAGACAGGTCTTGCCGTTACTGCCTTGACTTCCCCAGTGGCGGTCTGTTTCTGGAGCACGTTAATTTGTTGTGTCCTGGATTTATTGAGATCCTGTAAAACAGCCAAACGATC